>WBMW01000664.1:1633750-1756778 GCA_013396635.1 Penelope pileata
TTTTTTTTTTTTTTTGCATTGCAAACCGAAACTGTTTGCAAAGTGTGTACTGTCAATCCAGTCATTACAAATAAGTGTTGGTTTATGTTTTGCTATATGATATAGACCCAAATGATGATGTTGTCTACACTGTTATCTTATACACTTGTATCTTCCACTGTGTCCCCCCCCCTTTTTTTTTTTATTAAATATATATATATAAGAAGTGGGCAGCTTTTTAATGTTAAAATGATGAGAAACTGCTGTGCTCCATTATTTGAAATGCATGACTGCGTAGGTGACATTTGCGGTTGAGAGTATTAAGCAGGGAGAAACAGCAAAAATTGTTTCTTAGTAGTTGAAAGAAGACTTGTTATTGTTTAAGCAAACCTTCTGGAGAAGAAAAGGAGCAGGATGTTTTTTCTCCCTTTTAAAAAACTCTTTCTTGCAGTTAGTGAAACTGTTATTTGGGGAGGATAGTATGCGTGTTTGAGATGAAAACACAAAGTTTTAAAAGAAAGCCTAGATACGGTTGGATGATGCAGTATGAGGATTAAACTGAAGAAATCTTCTGGTGTATGCACTGTAGTTAAGAAACTATCAGTGAAGAGGATTTTCTAGGCTTTTTTCATTACACAAAAGGAAACGCGGATCTGTAATAGCAATTGCTGTGTGCAGAACTGGCCCTTTAATGATTCCTCTGCCTTCTTCCAAAGTACTTGCTAGAACAGCCTGTTGTCGTCCATAATTCTTCTCTTCCTTTGTTGTCTGTGTAGCTGTGATCTTTCCACTGCCTTCCACCAGCTTTAGTGTACTCACCCTACTGTCACTCTCATTTAAGTATCACCTGTTGTTTTGATATAGCTGGCGAGTTTTGATTGTTGGCTGTGAGGGTCCCTTAGGATGTGCTATGCAAATTCTTTTTCATACACAGTGCTTCCATTTTTTGCTTTTTTTTTTTTGATGACACTTCAAGCAAAGCACTTTTAGGAAAAAACTATTACGTGCTTCTAGACTTCTAGGTTGGCTTTGTTCTGCACAACATTCTTTGACAGCTGAGAAGGAAGACTGTCAGAAGGAAAGGCTCTATCATCTTAAATAGGAAACATGTAGAGTAACAGAAGAGTAATATTTCACATTAAGCCGTGTTTGACAAAAATGTTTTTAATTTTTTATTAAGAGATCAAACGTATTAAGCTACTATAGTTTCAAGTAAACTTATTTTCTTGAAAAAAATATTGTTTCATGAAATAATTAGGACAACTGGTCATGAGCGTTCTAGATCCAATCCTGCACTTTCTTGATCTACTTTCTTAAGTTTCTTCTTGTCTATAGGAGGTGGTAAGGTCCATTATTTGCCATATAGTTTTCACAGGTCTTAAAGCTGACTCATTTTGCTTGTATTTTAGTTTGGATTAAACAACAGATTTTTTTGTTGTTGTTGTTGACTGTATTCCTGAAAGGCTGAGAGGCTCTTTTGTAGGGGAGGGGAAATAAGAAATCAGTGCCACTGGCTGGCTCTGAAAATCCATTAGTGATCCAAAGGTTTGGTTATTATTTTTTTAGTTTTTATTTTCCAAAAGGAAAATAAATCTGTAAGTTTCCCTGTTAAGACTATTGACGTGTTGGAAAAACACTAGCGTTTTTGTGTCAGCGTTTCTTTTCCCAGCTGCTGCAACTTTACTGTCTGCAGTTGACAAGATGGCTGGACACAGAAAGTTTCCAGAACTTGAGAGCAACATCTGGGAGTTTCAGTTTCTTTAGTTACAATACTCCAAGGAGCATGAGCCATCACTGAAGTTCTCCTTGCAGAGCAGACGGTACTGTTAGTTGTAAAAGAAACAGCAGGTGACAACAAAGCTTGCATCAAACACCTGTTGATGCTTGCAGCCAGCAAGAGGCAGCCAGACCTTGGGGACAACAGCACCACTTACTTATGCAGTGACTGGGGTAAGGAACTGGTTATTTATAGGACATTTATTAAAAATGTAAGACTTTTTTGTTCTGTGTCACTGAGCCAAACGTAAAGAAATTGCAATACATCCTGTTTTCTAGCAGTTTCATAATTTACAAGAATTCTGTTTTATTAAACTGCAAGGCTCAGAGCATTTAAATTTTCTTTCTGAGGCTTGGTCAGGCATTTAATTTTTTAAGGTGAAACTTTGAACTCTGAAGATGTTATTGGTCAGAGATGCTAGTAAGATTGTTTTTTTCTTTAAATGGGGCTTTTGGAGGATTGGTGTTTGATTTATGGATGTCCCTGTTAGGCACATATACTCTGAAGTCTTAGATACGGAGTTAGGCTTTTGTAGTAATGCTTTTTGTACGATAGGAGTCACACAGTGGACTAGAGGATTGCTTTAATAAAATATCCTGTTTCATTTTACATATTAAGCATGTGCAGTCCTGTTGCTTCTAGAATTCCTTTTGTGCTCTCACATTTCCCTACTCATGACTATTAGAAAATTAAAGCTCTTGAAATTTTCACATAAGATGCATTTCATATGAGAATTCTTTGCACTTTGTTGCTTTTGCTGACTATAGTTACTGTGTTCTTTAAGACATTTTAGGACAATTGATTTCAAAAATTACGGCTAAAAAACGTGGATAAAAATAAGCAGTATGCCACACCCCTTAACCTCATGGTTACTGAATTTAAGCACAAAGACTACGTAGCACAAAAGGCTGCAGTGTGCTAGTGTAGTTCTTTGAATCTTCTTATCTCTGGGGATGGTGGTGTAGGTAGAGAATGTGGGACTTTGCTGAAGAGGTAGAGAGAAATGTCAGGTTTCCTGTGTAGCTTTATCTCAAGGTATATTTTCTGCACGAACATATTTCTTTGTTCAGTGAATGGACAGCTAACTGGCATTCTGATACTGCCATAAGCCACAGGAGCTTAATTAAAGAAGAGGAGCAGAGATTTTTTATTACTATTTATTTTCCTGAAGTTGCATCATGTCAGAAAAGTGCTGTTGTCTGATGGAGGATCTGTAGGTCTTTTCCTTCTTGTAACTCTTTAGTAATTTAAATTCTTCAGATATCGTAGACTTTTTTTTTCTCCACTGAATTAAGCCATCAGCCATAATCAGTGTATAGAACGAAAAAATACATACAAATCTTAATATCAGTCAGTTAGGAATATTTCTGATATTTTTATTAATTGCCAGGAACACAAAGCACATTTCTGAAATCTGATTTGATGGGAGCTAGAATGCTGCTTGCAAAGATCTTTCGATCTTAATCTTTAGCATATTAATAATATTGCTCAGGTAAAAAGCTTGGCTTAGCAAAACAGTTTTTACTTTACTGTAGTTCTGTACTTTTTTTTTTTTTTTTTTTTTAGGGATGTAGGCAGGATTTTCTCCGGTTGTTATATGTTGTAATTGAAAAAGACCTGATCATGCTGTTCACTTGAGCGTACACTCTACCAAGCAGTTAACTTTTAAGACTTGCAAATTCTGGCAGTGAAGTTACAATATAACATGCAGTGTTGATTCACATGAATATAGTTATTCTGTTACTCTTTTTTATATGCATATACAAAAAAGGCAGACAGTGGGGAGTGAAGACAGACGTGAACTCAGAAGTTCAAGAACCGAGTGGCTGAAATGCAATTAGACAATGAGAAAATGTAAAAGCTGTCTTTAATCTTGTGTTCAATTGACTCAGTCTCTTTCAGATGATTCGCTTGGAAATTCAAAAAAAAAGCCCAGCATTCTTGAGACATTGGGGCAACCCAGGAAAAAAGAAACAAAGAAGGATGCAGTGCCATGGTGGATATGTGAGGAAGATTCGGATGATGGTGGTAAATAATGTGGTCCTGCAGTTTCTTGGCCACAGGGGGTCGGGCTGGTTCTTTCCCTCCACACTGCCGTGGTTACTTCAGAGCATTGCAGTGCAGATTTGCAAAGGATAAAACTGAACTGTAATTGTATTTTTTCTTCTAAAAGAGATCATATTCAAGCCGTAACCAAGCTTTCTGCTGTTTTTTTTTCCCCTGTAGCTTTCAAGTTACTGAAACTTGTAAATAGTAAATACAGAAAGTAACTAGAAAATATAACATATGATTTCAGCTGAAATATCTGTAAATCTGTTTTGTAACCAACCTGCTCCTTATACTGACAGTTTTAACAACAGCAGCTGATTAAAACACATATTGCTGGCAGTACTCTAAATATTTACCTTGCCGCAAACCATAGCTTAAGGGGAAATTGCTAGTTGTGATTGTGTTTGTTAGTTCAGTATGGATTTTGTCACATAGTTCTAGAAGAAAATATTGTTTACAAGCTTTCCACCTCTAGGTTTACATTCCTTCATTGTTTTCCTATTTGGTAGTAAACCCTGTGAGTACTGAGTTTCCACAGGGTGATTGCCTCTTGTTCTTGTCATAATTAGTGGCCTCTTATTTTCATGATTTGTATAATTTGCAACTGAAGCTTAGCAGACCCAGAAATCATGTTTTCATGTGATGAAGTTAAGGTACTGCTGGTACTCTAATTTTAAGAAAAGCTTCGTCTGTGTTGTTATAATTCAGAGTCAAATCTTAGTCAGAAATTGTGGTGTTTAGGCATAACCTTAACAGGTGTTATCTGGACTCTTTATGTGTCTCTGGCTTTTAAGATGTCGCTGGGGAACTCCAGTGGATCAGAGAGCTCCTATCAGGGAGCGCAACTACCTGACAAGGTAGTAAGGATTTCTTTACTGCTCTTCAAAAAAACTGAAGGTCAGAGTGTTCTTGCTGGCCAAAGTAGAAGTAAGCAGTCAGCATGACCTTATTTCTCTTATTTTTATAACTGAAAATCTCCAGGGCACTTTAGAAGTTAACATTCTTCCATGTTTTTTTCTGAGATGCTTGAGGCAACCTATAAAACACTTTGCTTCTTGTGCTACTTCAGTCAGAAATACTGGAATAGGTGCTTAAAGGGCAGGGTAATCAGAAGTTTTGGAGGACAGTTCTTGTATGTTTTAAGTACAACTGCAAAGCAGAATAACAAGTAATGTGATAATGTCAAGTTGTTCTTATCCAGACCAACTCAACCGCTTTTATTTTTTAACCCTAGAATGTATTATAGGCCCTGCAATTTAACTAGAGGGAACTGAACTACGAGACCTGCAACATGCTTGATCTGTAGTTTGTTGATGTGTAAAATACAAACAAAGTTCTGGTAAACTTTGTAAGGTCTTTTTAAAACAAGCTTTTCCTTTAACATGAAAACACTTAGAAGAGAAATCTACCCAGTGTTGTAACTATGGAATCCATTTACCCGCAGAAGAAACTATCACGTTCATATTCACGCTCTTCTTGAGGGACTGACTTTTTTTAGTTATGTTTTCAGAGGGAATCAAAAGTAACTTGTGTATGGGTTTTGAATCAAAGGTCAACGTCTTGGCAGTTGGATGTAACAAAACTGAGAATACTTATGAATGTTTGGCAAATATGGTAGATCTCTGCCCTGAAGTCTTCTCCAAACACTTTGCCAGCCTGATAGTTTTTATTTCATCTACAAATCTGTCTTCCTTCTGTGCATAGACTTCTGCATTTGTGGTTCATATACATTAAGCCACATGCCACTTCGTCCTTTAAAATCTCAAAACAGAGAGGCCTTTAAGTTTTTCTAGTGAGCCTTGGTGCTATTTTGGTAGGAGAGGATAGAACTCCATGGCATGAAACAGAGCTCTGGATTGTGGCATCCTATGAGGAAAGGGCTATGTTTGTCACACTGGACATTCACAAATGGTAGCAGTGGCATTAACCCCTGATAGATTAGGAGCTGCACAGCAGACGAGCAGCCTGTGCTGTAAGGGATGCCATTCTGCTCATTAAAGTTTGGCTTCAAGGGGAGCTCACTTAGCAGAGGTCAGCTTGGCTGCCTTCAATATAAACTGGATTTTTCTCTGCAGTCATGAAAGTAGACAACTTTTATGCGGCTACAGTTGAGAGTGATGAATCCCACACATAAAGAGGAGATTTATACGTGTGTACACACTACAAGCTATTTTGTGAATTCCATTCCCATAGATAATACTTGCAGTGGTTTGAAATGACAGATGAGGTTACTGTGAGGTGTTCAGTGTAGACAGGCTTCTAGAACTGCTCTTTTTTTGTGTGTATGCATCTCTTTGTAATGCATGCTTTTAGTACTTTGTCAAATTTTTCTAGGTCTAATGCTGTTTAGCAGATGTATGTTGCTCAGGTGTATTAGTAATGATTTAGTGGTTCGGTTGTTGGGCACAGCAGCATTGCAATGCAAGTTACTGCAAGGGATGAACTGAGAAGACGACGATCTAGTTTTATAGCTTTTTGTGAGGTTATTAAATGTGATCTAAATAGCAAAATAATTGTCCAGCTGAAACAACAATATTGCTGTGATGATGACAAACATGGAAATAAGCTGGATTTAACTTCTCAATAGCGTAAGATTGGCATTCTTGAGAATTTTGTGTAGGTCCTTGTGTACTCTCATAGGCTTGAACCTCCACGTTGTTTTGCAGATAGGATTCTTATATTACCTGGCATCCTGTTAATATTATTATTCTCAGTGTTATTGTGAATTAAATTTATGTAAATGCATGAATCTCATCTTCAGCCCTGTACAGCATTACAAATAACGTGAGCTAGCTCCATATGAGTTGATGTTGTTGGGTGACACCACAGAGAGAAATTGTGATATTAATGAAGTACAAAGCCTGGTTAAGTAGCTTTAGCAATGCATCAAGGTTGTTTCCAGTTTGGGGTTTTCATTTTCTGATACTTCTTGCTACTTCAGTATTTATATCATGTTTTCTAGAAAGACATAAGAAAGATGACCGAAGGACTAAATATACTATTATTTGTTGTCTGCTTGATTTCGTCAAGGCATGTCGTTGCAGAAGTGCTGGGAAATGGGTCAAGATTTGCACTAGTAGCCTGTTTTCACGTAGTTTTGTAGGCTAGTGGCAAACTGCGTAAACTACTTCTGTTCATTTGGCTGAGAAGAATAAAGTACATATTCAAATATCTCTGCTTACTATCCTAGACACGTTTGAACTCTGTTCTTCAGCTCTAGGCTGAAATGTGTGAATTATGATTCAGGATACTGTCTTCCATATTTGACGAGTTAAAGACCTGCGTCTACCTGATATAATGCCTACCTGCTTTTGTCATTTAAATGATAAAGAGAAATTGAGTAATAAGAACTCCTGTCCTGTCTTGCTTGCCTATCTGTTCTTGCTGTTTGTCTTACTTTTCAAGATTCTCAAATGAGATTTGTTAAACTGAGAAAAGAGAAGAAAAGGACGGAAAGCCATGATGAAGTAGCAGAAAATAGCGAACAAAAGATTCCTCATTCAGATTTTAAGTCTGGTATTTGATTAAATATGCTTTGTTCAGTTTATTCAATATCAGCCTTATGTCACTAGTGCATTTTCTGTAGAAAATCCTTTGCGGGTCATCTGTTTGACCAGAGTTTTCTCTTGAAAGCAAGTTGCCACTTAATTTGTTTGTCATTTCCAGAAGGAAGTAATAAGTGTCTGAACTTTTGCTTAATTGCTGCTGTCATACATCACTGCAGGTAGTGATGTAGGCAGACAGACAGTATTGAATGTAAGCAAGCAAGTGGAGGAGGAAAATAACTGTGTCTCAACTAAGATCAGTATGGTTAGCAAATAGAAAATATATTTTCTGTATTTCATACTCAAGAAATATTAATAGTCACTGTTCTGTTTGTTTAAGCTGAAAGACCCTGATCTGATAGGTATTATATGCACTTTCTATTGATACAGTTATTTTCCCTCTGCTGGGCAGCCAGTTGCTCTATGCATGCTGCCCCTGAAATGGAAACAGTGCAGTTGGTGTCATAATGACGAATTAGGTTTTCTAATCTGCAGGGTTATTTTAGTCAATGTATTTTCAGATTCAACCTTTTATGTTAAGTAACTATATTTATTCTGTCTGAGGAGAAACTCCAAAGAATAATTAAGAATTATTATTGTTGCTCTATAAAATACTTCTTTGTGAAGTACAGTAGCAATTAATGTCATGTATATGAGGTTAAATGTGGCTTTGGTGTTGGATTCAAGAAGATCCAATATTATTTTGGAGAGCTATGACAAATAAATATTTGGCACTTGGTCTTTAGATAGTGTTTGTGACTGTGTAGCCTATAGAATGTATTCCTTATGGTAGCTTTGCCCAGTTTTTATGAACCTCCTATGCACAGAATAGCTATAAAGCATCTCGGTCTGGGAAATAAACACTAAAATTGAATCTATGCCTCAAATTAGGCTTAACATTTGAAATATGAGCAACAGGAAGAGTTTGGTAGTTATTGCAAACTACTGTTTTACAAGGCATCAAGCTTTTGCATTGTTTCCAACAGAAGGCATGCTGTCAACACTTTTGGTTTCTGAGCAGATGTGGGAGAATATGAAGCTAGAGAAGTGGTGCCTCACTGGTGGACTTGGACATCAGTCAAGGGAGTAAAGGGCCTACGTATTGCATCGGGAAGGTTTTTATATCTATTTTTAGTTTGACCTTTGCCTTGCATCTGCAATAGACTCATCAACTTCCTTTGATCATCTTGTCTGTGCTGGCTTCTGGTCAGAAAAACTCTGTGATCTTTCCTTCCAACCCAGGCCATTCTATGATGCGATTCAAATCTCCCCGTAGTCCTGTTTCTAGACAACAGAAGGACTTGTCTAGGTTCCTTCGGCAGCCTCTGTTCTCTCTCATGTCAAGGTAAATTCAAATTCTGTAAGTAAGAACTTCCTCTGAATTAGCCAGTTTAGAAGCTACCCCCCACCAAACACACACGTGACAGTTTGAGCAAGTCAGTCTCTTACAGTGCATCTAGCTCCTCTGAGGTGTACGAAGTGTGACTGTCATCTAAGTCTCCTGAGAGAGCACAGTTTGCAACATTGGTATTGCTATGTAAAACTTAATTAGTAGTGATGTGAATGGAAGGTGTTGGGTTTTGTTGGCCACTAAGCAAGTCCTCGCAGGGGTTTAAGCAGACAACATGCAGTTTTTGTGACTGCCCGCAGTAAAAGCAGCAGCAATTCACATCTTCTCTGTGTTTTTTTGCCTTTTTTTTTAACCGATCTAGATGCTTTCTTTCAAAACTTGTAGTACTTGTAGTCTTACATTGTTGAAGTAGTTTTGGTAGTTTTCAAGTGATGTACATATTGAGCTTCTAGAACAGTGTATTTGAATGCAAGGTATATAGGGAGTAAGAACTAATTAGCAATTTGTTTAGTTTTTTTTTTTTAAAAAAAAACTTTTAGTTTCAGAGTTGGTAAGTACTATCTCTTTAATTGAATCTACAAGAAACTGAATTGCATTGCTTGTTCAGAAGTGGCGGTTTGAATTCTCACACTTTATTTTTCTCTATTCCCTGTCCATTGTGCATTAAAACTCATAAATGTTTGTGTACGCTTAAAAGTAGTTCCCCCCAAACCTTCTTCCAGTGCGTCTCGGAGCAAGGCTTTGTCTAAATTCAAAGTGCTGGAAAAGTTTCATAAGGACAAGAAAGATTCATGTTTAAACAAAGAAGAAGGAAGCCTCCCTTCTGATGGTACAGACAATTCTGAGGGTAACGAAATTACTGTGTTTTATATGATATTAAAGAGACAAAAATGCTCAATTCTGAAAGTCCTGGTCAGGTTAAGAATAAAAACTTACATTTTAAATAGATGTTTGTTCCTGTATCTGGGTTTGAGCACTTGGTATTTATATTCTTAAATTTTTCTCTGCAATGAGCAATTAAATGAAACTGCTGCTTCAAGATGTAACTTTCACAAAAAATAACACATACAAACAGCCAAAAAACACAGTGGAAAAATAGACTTTCAAATCCAGCCAAGTTGATATTTTTTCCAAGTCTGATAGGTTTCTCAGAGTTCAGGTTGTATAGGCCTAGTGAAAAGATGTTCTGGTCTTCAGTAGCAACTGTAGTTTCCCTCTGTGATGTGGTGCATGTGTCTGGGAATTGGGAGTTGGCTGAGCTGCAGAATTCAGTGGCTATAAAACAGTATTTGATTTTCAGATTATAGTGGAAAGTGCTTTTTCAAAAAGCTCTGATCTGATTTGAACTGGGAAAATACTTCAGTGTATTAGCTTACATAAAACCCATGAAGACTTCAAGAGCGATGCAAGTCTGAGTTTAAGAGAGCTGAAATAAAACTAAGGAAAATGTTTCTCTTCGAAATTTTGTTCCATTGAGAGCTCTATTTGTCTGTATTACTGAAGGAAATTGCCATCTCCTTTCACAGAAATCTTACGTGGAAGGGCTGTGACAGCTTATCTTTGCCTCTGCGTAATATTGAAAAATAGGGTGTTGGAGATCTGGTGAGATTGCAGCTGATGTAAAGATGTGTAAAGCAACCAGCTGAAAACAGACTCCCGTCTGCTGTTCTGACAACTAGAGTAGAGCACCATCTGGGTAAATTATGTAGGTCACTCTGAAAGTAATGCCTCCTATTTATTTCCATGGAAACTACAACAGCTACGAAGAGCACAAGAACACAGTTTCATGGAGAACATTCTCAGCTACAGAACACTATTTTTCAACATAGTCAACACCATGAGCTGTGCATTTTCACCAGTGATGAACCAGAACCTGCATGCCACGCTCATAACCATCTGTACCAGCACAGGTGCCCCACTGTCGCCGCTGCTGAAACACACCATTGACCCCTCACTGTGCTCACAGCCACTGTTTGGTCTCCATAAACGTTCAGCAAGCGTCGATGAATGTCATGGGTGCCATTTTTTCTGCATGGAGGAATTCAGTTCCACACTTGTGCTTCATCTGCACTTTTATGTCAAACGCTGTTGTGTCAGAGTGCCCCTCTGCTGCCATCTGTCACACAGCAACAAAATAGTTGGTGGGATGGCAGCAGGGGCTGAACCCTCCTGCTTCTGACATCATGGGCCAACATAATAAAACAGAAGGCGCTACTTTCAGAACAGCCCTCATACTTTAAATTACTGCATTTGGCTATCAGAGATGGACTGTTTGTGCTTTTATCTTCTGGACACTGCATTGTATTTTCCATTTTATAATCTTCAGTGTAGTAGCAAAATGTTTATATTTAAGCAGTAACTTTGTATAGATGTGGAGCTTGGCCTTATATGTCTCCAACATTTATTTGTAGCGTGCAAGGTGTGTCAGAGCCCTGTGTCCGGAAGGGAACCTCAGTTATGTACGGGAATGTGGAAGTCATTTACAAGATGTAAAATCATGTGCTTTTAGCTTCCCAATAAAACATGTAAGAGGGCTTTGTCATTGCAACTCAAGGAAAAATGCTATTCTGCTTCTTAACAAGGAGACTCTTAAAATCAAAATGCACATGTTAAGGGCTGGCCATTAGGGAAGGAAAAGGTGTTTGGCCACCGCTGCCTCACCCTGGGCTTACAGTATTGAAGGGAGAAGGTTCTCCATCGTCACAATGCAGGCAAGTATGGCATTTCTTTAAAGAACTTAGTTGGTCTTGTTTAATGCAAGGCCACAGTAACAACCTAGAACTGAAGCACTTGATCAGCACACGGGAGGCTTATTTAGTGTTCTTGCTCTGAAGTTACTGATGCATGCATCTCCTGCAACCCCCTGCCAATGGGAAATGGGCTTTGGTCAGTGTCTTCGTCCCTCCTGGTATGTTCAGTACAAGCACACAGCTGCAGTCTGAACATCCTTTGGCCAGACAGAGTAAGAAAATCTGAGTTTAATTTGTTGACTGGAGACTCACATGGAAAAGATAGACATGGTTTCTGCTCCCTTCTGTGAGAACTGTTAAGTCATCTCACGTCATTGAATAAAATGCATAAACAACTTTTCTTCCAACACTCGTAAAAGAACCTGTAAAGAATTTAAGCTTAAAAGTGTGTTTTAGGGGCAGGCAGAAGGGACTTGGTATGGCTAATTTACTGCAGTCTTTGGCTTTTTAGTAAGGCAGTAGGTATGGCAGTGTTGAGTTTTACAGCAGAATTCGCACAGAAGTTAGTACAGTGATGTTGAACCCTCACAAAAATGAAGTTACAGTGAGGAGAGCAACTGCATGTTGCGATTGCAAAAACATACAGCATGGGAGAACTGTCTGTTCATCAGTGACAGCTAAGTAAGCTTGGTTACTAATTTTTTTCCCTAAAGCATTTGATTTGAAACAAATATAGCTGCTAAGTCAATGGCTACAATTTTTAAAAGCCTGATGCTTTCTGTGGGATAGTAGAACAAACAAAAATAATGGACTTTTAACAAAGAAATGTTAGTTTCTGTGTTTTCTTGCCAAAAAAATGTTCATTGTTCTCCATGAGTAGTGTTACAGGAAGTCAATTTTTAGTTGTTACATTTATCCCATGCTGAACTTCAGGCCTCTGTACAAATATGAAGGGTGAAAAGAAAATGTATATAATATACTAATTAACTCTAATTAAACAAGATTTACATATCGTAATAGAAACTGCAGTTAGATGAACACAATTTGTGAGTGTGCATCTTCGTAGTTGCAACAAGATCCAAAAAAAGGTGGTTCTGGAAGGTGGCTGAAGTGTCATCAAACAGTTTTTAAGCGATGGTCAGCAACATTGCGACTTTTTTTCTAGGAATCCTTGGAGCCAGCGAAAGCATTGTCAAGATCCAGAACATTTTGCAGCTTATGGGGGAAACTGATGAGAATATCCATCCAGAAAAGATGCAGCTTCAGAAGAGTGATGAGGTTGCTTTCTTGTTAAGTAGAGACAGCCTGGAGACAAATGGTGAGAACCGAGGGTGCAACCATTTCATGATGTTAGTTTGATCTGAACTTAAGTTATTATTACAAACAACTTCCTCTCTTTTGTTGCATGTTGGGATCCTTCACTTCTATCTACTGCATCTTATGAACTGAAGACTCCTTAAGCTAGTTTGTGATAATTTGATTCAGTTAAGATGTTATGAGTCTGTCTGTTATGACTATCGCGTGTAGACATACAGTGCCAACACAATTAGTTTATTTTGTGTTTTCAAATTTAGATTCCATTGTGGCTTCTGGTCCTAATCAAAGTAATGCAGGAGTTGGATTGGATACCCTGGAAGAACAAGAAGAGAAAGACATCTTTTTTGCCAAACTTGAACAAGAAGCTTCATCAACCATCGATTATGCAAGATTAAATAAAGAGCTGGATTCCAATGATTCTGTAGTACTAGCACCGGTTGTACGGTAATTCAGAGGGAAGAAATGTTGTAGACTGTGTTACTGGGCATGTGTGACTTGGGTATCTGAATACGACGACCACTGAGATGCTGTAGGACAAGATCCTGTATGTTTTTTTTGGATATGGGTAGGGTTTTTTTCTTTTTGAAGACAAGGACAAAAGTGAGCTTAATAAATAAGAGAATGAAGTAAGGCATCACTTGGTGATGAATGAAGGTAGCTGCATATCTTAAGTACAACCAAATAGTTACAAATCAATTTAACCTCCTTAACAGTAATGTGTCACTAAATGACAGGAGTTAACAATTCCAGCAGTAGGAGGGTCAGAGTTCTGCAAAGGGGAAAGAAAGGAGAAGTTTTTTTTTTGTTTTGTTTGTCGTTTTTTGTTTGTTTTTGTCTTTTGTTTCTGTTAATGCAGATTGACAAGGTCAAAACAAGAAGCAAACCTGATAAATTTTTATCTGAGAATCTGGTGTAGATGTTGGAGGAAATGCAGAAAGGAAGTGATTTTTAAAGTTAGGTTGAGAATATGAAGAATGGAGAGTTGTAAAAACATAAATATTTATTTTAATATCTGCTGATATTTACCCACCTTCCTTACCTATGATTTGATCTGATGAATGAATGCAAGTTTCTGATATTTCTTACAATTAGCAACAAAAGTAAAGTTTTATGAGGTAAAAAATATGTGTTTGCTATCCAAGAAGAGATGGTAAACATTTTATTTTGTTCCTTAGAGATGAAAAAAGTAAAAAAGAAGTGGAATCCACACCTGAAGAGAAATCTGGTAATGGTATGTAAGCTGTTCATTTGAAAAATCTTCCTTGTTTGGTTTTATTTTTTTTTATAACTGTGTATGCTATTATTTGCAAGAGCTTCATTAAACGATATCAGAAGTGCAATCTGTGAATTAGTGCTGCAGTTCAAACGCAGTCTTCGGGTGAGTTTGTAGCAGGATATCAGAGGATAACACGGGCTTTTCATATTTATAGTGGGATATAATTTAAAGGTCTGAAAAGGGGAAATCTTACTACAGACTTCTAGCTTATTTTGTCCTGTGTGTTGCCTTGTTCCCTGCTTAGTGGGATAGATAGCCCAGCACCCTCAGTGAACATTTTTGTTCAGAGCAATATGTAAGCCAATTGCCTTTCTGCTCCCCTATCTCCTACTGTTTTGGGTAAAACCGAGGTTGATCTGAAAGCTAATGTAACTTTGATATTAATGATCCGTGTTTATCTGTAGTTTTTACATCAGCTTTACACAGTATGACTGTGCAGCTGATGTGCGGGTAGATTATTTTAGAGGTGCAGTTTTGACTTTTTGTTGTTTCTTTTTTTCATTATTTTTTGAAACAGATTTTAATCTATTGTGAACAATGCCAGAAAGACAAATAGGAAAAAAAATCTGTCATCAAAAATATATAAAAAAAACCTAACCCTGATTTTGAAACACAGGTGTAATTCAAACTTTTGGAGCTGTTTTAACTATCATCTTCCATATTTTTGTTCGTGCCTGAATTTGATCTCTATAATCTGCTATATGACTCTTACCTGACCTTTTTTCGCAAACTTCCACACTACATTCCTTCCATCTTGCTTATGTGTCTTTTGTTTGTCCTCTTTATTTCACTCTTCATTGCTCATATGTGATAAAGAATGTCTTCCTGTAATTTAATCGACAAATTCCATTGTCAAAACTATGCATTTAGCTGAACTTTTGAGAGATCCTGAGACAGCTTGAGTTTCCCAAATACGAAGAGGCTGTATTTGTAAATCATGTGAAATCTTTTCTCCTTGGAAGTATGGTTGCCCTATAGATCACAAGCAATTGTGGTAGTTGTAGCAGAAATACTATAATGACTTGTAACAGCATAATTTCACCCCAAGGTGGAAGAACTGATTGAATAAAAAGGATCAATTCAAGTAGGCCAGAAGGGGACAGAGGTGAAGTACATCTGGTCATAAGACAAACTTCATTTTAAGTTGGGGATATTACATGTGAGTTTTTTCTATACCACACAGAATATGAAAACCTTTCTGTTTTTAAAAGAGTAATAGCAGCAGTAGCTTTTCTTAGTTGAGACACTGGAGAAGGGAAGTAGTTTTCCCAATCCTGCTTTATCTTCCCTGAATATTTCATTTGTGTGATGTTTATTTTACTCTTCAGGCAGCTACAGTGAAGATTTTGAAGAAGAAACAGATGCTAATCCTGCCTTTAAAACTGAAGAAAGTCAGGTAAATCAAAATATGTTAGGAGTTTAAGTGCTCGAGACAAGTATAACTTAGCAAATGTTTATGTTACTTCCAGAAATCGTAAAACCTCTGCAATGCGTAACTATGAATATAGTAAAATCATATGTACTGTCTGAAAGAATATAATAGTCATGGGTCTATATTGTTTTATTAAGGATATACGCTTTCCTGTGATGTATTACTGTTAGCATTAAGTTCTTCACAGGATTGCCTGCTTATTGCTACTTTGGATTAAGAACTGGAGATGGCAGTCCAGAAACGATGAGCTCTGGCTGGAGCCTCAGCCTCAGGATGGGTATTGATTAATCTCTCTGTTGGAGCTATTAAATTGGTTTCTACTCCAGCAAGTGGCACAGACCAAGAGAATCAGATCTGTATGGAAAAGCAGTTTGGACAGAAAATACAAAATCTATACTGTGTGAGCTTAGGGAATATTACTGTCAGCTAGCTTAGCCACGTCTTTTGAAGTGGAGCACGTGTGGCTGGACCATATTCCTGGACCACAAATTCTGGTGTGGATTTTTAGGAAAGGGATCTGTAGACTGCTCTGTGTTCATCTGAACTAGATAAATAATTTTTTTCTTTTTTGTAGTTCCTTAGTTTATTGGAGTAGTATTTCCAATAAAATTTTCAAAAGGACAAATAGAATGGAACTGTAATATACTTACTGGTACATTATTTTGTTATTATTTTGTTTTCTGAAATACAGTAGAAGTGAGAGCCAGGAAGGCGTAAAATAATAATAATAATAATAATAATAATAATAATAATAATAATAATAATAATAATAATAATAATAATGTTTCATTTATGCAGAGTAGCATTTAGTTCCCGGTTATTTGTGAGAGGATTTTTGGAGTACAAGGTGTTGAGAGAGGAGAATTTTAGAAAACTGCACATACTTGAAGCACTAAGAACTGCTTTAGTTCTCAGTTTTTTGACACCTTTTAAAGTTTGTCCAAAATTTTTTTTTCCCTGAAATTCCAAAAGTAATATTGTTTTACTGTTTATTTTTCTTAGGAACCAAACACTGGCATGCTGGCTAAAGGTAAAATACAATCTTACATCAGTGGAAGAACAATACTTAATGTTCCTTTTTGCTACTTTTTCATCTGCTTTTATTGTTTTGATACTTTTAACCTAGTATTATTGTGGTCGACTGAAATTCTTTTGGACTGAAATGGTTAAAAATAAATCTATGGGTTAGCACTTCAAAGTAATTATTCATGTGTGTGTTTTTTTTTTTTTAATACTTTTGATGCTTGCACTCCACGTTAACTAACAGTAATGACATTACAATAAACTGTATGGCATTTTTTTGCACGTTTAGAACATTGAAATAAGCTTTGGTATGCTCCTAATTCCAGCGTAGACAGACTGTAAATAAGAGAATTGTGTTTTCTTTAACACTTATCTTCTTGGTTTTAGTTGTACTACTTGATTCACAAGATTCAACTGCAGAACTTGAAAAGGCTGTGGGAACATTGGGTGTAGCTCTAGGTGAACATTATCAGCCTCAAGAAGTTAAGGAAATTGAAATGAATGAAGCAGGTAAAGGTTGCTTATCTGTGGAGTCTTCGTTCTTAGGTTGTCAGTGTTCATGAAACCCTTGGCTTTTATTAACAAATCCTGAGAGAAGGAGGAAATATTTCAGTAAAAAGCTGCCTTCTTAGCAGAAACACACCTTTTGACCCTTAGTTACTGTGAAGTTGTGTTCGGCATTGCAATCTGACTTAAATACGATCTCCTTCAGTTCACCATATCTAAAATTTTGCTTTGACAGTGTTTAACATAGTTGTAAAATACACAACAGTGTACTGAGATGTACCCCACAGATATGCAGAGTATGGCTCTGATGGCATCTATTAAAATAATTGTTTCGCATATGCTATTAGTTTTAGTAAAAACAAACAAAAATATACTGGGGGCTGGGGCAGGAAAAGCATGCAAACGGTAGATAAGGCTATTTAGCATATACTCATTAACTTGGTAACTTCTTTTTATAGCAGAAATGAGATTTATTTATTTATTTTCCATAACTGAAAGCACTGTTCTTGCCTGATAATAGTCCAAGCTAGTCACTGAGACGTGGGCTGTGGTGCAATGTTTCCCAAGCAGAAGGTGCTGTGGTATCTTATGAGCCTGCATTTTTCACAGGTACTCCCTATGGGCAAACCAGCAGTGACATGGAAGCATTGCGCCAAGCGTATCATCACATTGATCAGTCTTTGGGAGACACTGATGAGCAAAAAATAGATGATTCTGCAGTGGCCGCCTCAGAATGCTTGGTGCAAGGTGTTTCACAAAATAATGATATCCATTCAAAAAACATGTCAACCACTGAGTCAGGTAAATACCTCAAAGGAAGGTGTGTGTTTTACAAGCATGTAAAACGAGTGAGCTATTAATATCTTTAATACTCAAATTATGAAATGTTTTTGAATGTTGTCCTTTTTTACAGATATATTTTCTAAACTTTTAAAAATGGTTTTGTTATTTTGCATTAATTAGATTTACCTACTGTGGAAGAACTGATGAGACCTATTAAAGGAGATTCCTATAATGTCAGAGGTTTTGATTTGGAACCTGAAAGGTATTTATTTCAGAATGTGTTTTAAGAATTGTAATAACTTAAGCCCATGAACTGTTTGTGAAAAGCATCTCACAAAGTAACTCACCCATCTTTTTCCCAAGTTAGAGGCTGAAATTTCATTATATTCTACATTGGCATTATGGCATTTTGCAATGAATTGTAAAATGAATATACATTTAATTGGTTTAGACCAGAGATGTCCAAACTTTGTTTAGGCAACAAGAAGCAGTGTTTGCCAAGTTATTTTGGATGAGCCTTTCTCACACTTGACAACTGCCACAAACAAGATCTCTGCTTTTACGGAGTTGTGCTCATCATCCCCCTCCCTTGCATGTGGGTTTCAGCACACATCCTATCCTAGTTCTCTAACTCCTACGGTCTGGGAAAAGATTGCATCATCTTATTTTGCTTGCTCTTGTGATTCCTACTAACCTATGTTCCATACCTCCTTTTGTTCTGCACCAACTTGTGTGTAGACAATACAGTAGAGGACCTGGAGCTGTCAGAAGTAGGTTTTGCTTATCGGATTGGTTTTGGGAACATAACATGCAAGTGTACTCTGCAGAAATTACCACTCATTGTTGTACTAGCACTGACTGCATACTTATAGCCCAGTTTGGTTCCTCTACAAAAGCAGTTACTGCTTGGAGATGTTTCTTCCATGAGAGACACTGCTCTCACAGCGTGAGAGTTAATCTTCAACCTTGTCTTGTTTTTATAACTGAATCTGCAAGATTGTTCTTACAAAGAGCCTCATGACGCTTTCAAGTTCAAGCAATCTTTACAGATGCTACCTAAAGGGAAAGGCAAAGGGCAAGAATCTTACTATATATGTGACTTTATTCCTTTCTCTTGTAGTCCTGTGAAGCTGACAGGCAACACAGTAAATGAGCTTGTCGATCACTTGCCCTTTAAAGAGCACCAGAACAATACAGTTTGGGAGACAAACTTACTTGAAAAATTTAACAGAGAAGACGGCATCTTTCTGCAGACAGCTGCAAATGAAGATAGCCTTCTGAGGGTGACTGAGAAAGGATTTCAGACCAGTGAAGTGCAGCCTGATGTACTAAGTGAAAAGACTGTACAAGACTGTCTGCTTTCACAAGGCAGCAAAACTAAACAGGTAAGTAATATCAACCAGATTTTTGTTATCTGAAAATACATTCAAAACGTATAAGATTTTAGACAGGTTATTGCTTGGTTATGTTCTGAGGTCTAGGAATTAAGAGAGCATTGCTGTTTTTCTTAAAATTTACGTGTTGTTATTGTTAGAGGTTTCCACATCCCCAGCTCAAGCTGTTACTAAGTCTGAGCATGTTTTCCCAGTGAAGGGGAGCACGTACAAGTTCGTAATGGAGAGCATCCCTACAGAATGGATAGTTAGAAATATAGTTCAATAGGAGCATAGATTACACTGATCAAATGTAGGTTTTTAATCAGACTAACATGCTGACCAGTGACCTGACTGGCTTCTCTAATCTCGTTTTCTGTCTTTTTTCCGCACTTGTTTCTACCTAGTCCATATTAGTCCTCATCTTCACCTAACTTGCAATACAAGATTTATACAATCGCCAAATTCTCTTCTCCCTGCATCCCCTAAATTAACCCCAGGCTCCTTCAGGCAATCACCCCTTCAGACTTCAAGGCATTGAGGAGGGAGGTTAGTTGGTTGATTCATCCTGATGGGTTTCATACTATAGCCAACAGGCTAAACTTTCTCAGTTACTGATCTCAGGAGTCATATGCTCAGTTTTTAATGATGGAGTTTAGAGAGGTTCACTGCTCGCTGCTGTTCCTCTCTTTGTTGCTAAGTTTCTCTGTTGATTTAGCCTTTAGTCAAATAACCTGAAAAAGAACCCACCTGTTTTAGTAAGCTAGAGATCCTGTAATATAATACAGCTTCCTGGAATGATCAAACAGAACCTGTGCAGAATACTTGTATGCCTCTGAAGTAGAAGAACCTAATAAATTATGCAAAATAACATGCTATTCATTTGGCAAAAAATAATTATTTCTCCTTTCTTTTCCTGCCCCTCCTGCTCAGTGGTCTGATTGCTGTGTAATTCTGTTAACTGGTTCTATGTTTTTCTAGTAGTGAAAGCTACCTTCAGGTTACGCTGAGCCCTGAAACCTATTTGAAACAAATGTGCTCTATCATAGGCTCTTCAGTCTTCTTCCCTGAAGAATGAAAAATCAGAATCAATGTCAACTAAACAAATGTTGTACAAGAATATCAGAAGTGTAACACCTTTACATAAAAAGAAGCCTTCGTATGGTCATCATGGAGTGGTTAGAAGTTCTGGATATGGGAAATCCACTTCATACTCAAAGCAGTCTTTTCCAGCTACTGAAAGGAAAACACCAAAAGAAACTTTGAAAAAAACTACCGTAAAGTCTAGAAGCCCTGCAGATAGAGCAAGATCTAAAGGTAATTCTATCTTAAGAGGTCTGAATTTTACTTGTAAGAGACAGAGAGCTTTGCTGTTCATACTTTACATTTAAAAAAAAAAATAGTTTACAATTCAAAATGGCATAGAAGAAATCTAAAACTAAATATAATTAAGTACTGCAGTTTTTCTATGTTTTTCTATATATAATCCACCACTATGTTTAAGGCTTACCTATTGCTCACCAGTATAACCAAAACAACAGGAAAAGCTGCTGTTCAAGATGTCTGTACGTTACATTTTTCATTATAGTAAATGCAAAGATTTGCTAACACACTAACTTATGCATGTGATGCTGAGTTATTATTCTCAGCTTCTTTCTTCTATCTTTGCTTTTACTTAATACAAAGAAAGCACTTTTTAAAATAAAAACTCTCTTTTCATATCTCATATTGTAGCATTAAGGAACAGAGAATACCCCTGTAGTCTTTTTTTTTTTTTTTTTGACTGACCTCTTGCTTAAAGATAACTTTCCAGATGCCCAGGTTTTAGGACACTTCTGTCACGTGACACTTTTGAAAACCCTGCAAGTAGTGTTAGGCAAACCAGTGTGGAATTATGATGCCCATTTTAGGGACATGCTTCAGTGGCAGCTGTCAGACTAAGGAATCTTTGTTCCTTAGAGCATTACAGTGGAGCTGGAGACCTGGAGATGAGAGGGGTGTGAAAGGAGATGGAGGTGATGGAAGTGAAAATCAAGTCCTGAGAAAATGAGGCCACTAAGCCTTGCTCAGACATGCTGTTCCCTCTGTAGGAAGACATTCTCCAAAGCAATTTCAGGTGCCTTCAGAAGTTACTCTCAACAGGATGCATTCTGCAGGGGCCCCTGTGGGTAGTAAGAGAATGGCTTTGAAGCAAACGATTCCCTAATCGTCAGCACTGAGGGAGTGCTTTTGTGAGGGGAGAATGTAAAAATGTGAGAAGTATTACATTTGGGAAATGATCATTACCTGTTTGTTTTTAGGTATGGTATTCTGAAGGAGGAGCTCTTAGCTTAAGTTGTTACAGGCAGGAGTGAAATGGCAGTTGAGCCAGTATCTGTATTTCAGAAGACTAAGCTGTACGCAGTTCCATGTATGGTAGTTACTTTCCAGGGGAGCTGCCTTGATTTTTGCTTTGCAGTCAAGCTGTGATGCAGTAAATAGATGTTGTATCCCTTTGTGCGCTACCTGCACTCCAAAGTCCATTTTGAAAATTGCTGTGTCTTAAACTTCACCGTAGCTTGGAATCTGTTTTATTTCAGTGTACATAGATAACTGGTCCCTCCTCAAGCAGAGCAGAACTGAGACTAACCTTGTTTCGTGGAGGATTTAATATCCAGCTACTTATCTCTGTTGTTCTCTTGATTTTTGTTTTGTTTCTGTGTGCGTGTAAGGAACTGATGATCACTATGTGTGCTATGTCTCGTTGCTCTGAAGTGTTTATATTTAATTCAAAGTACAAGTTGCAGAATCCTTAAATTGCATGCTGAATGAGTGGGTCGCATGAATAGATTTATTTTTTTCCATGGACGTTGAATTCTAAACTTAATTTTATGTTTTTCTTTCTGCCAAAATGAAGAAGCCTTATTTTCTACAAGGATAATAAGATCAGCAGCAAATGAACCAGCTTCTAAGGAGAGTGTTTTGTCTGCCCAGTCACTTGCTCATGATCGTGGACACGAGGCTGTGGATGCTCGCAGACAGCATCAGTGTGTAAGTAGCAATTAGTAATGTTTCTAACTATAGCATGTGCAACTTGGTTTGCAAAGCTGTTATGTCAAGACTTCTAATAATATTTGCAGATTGACACATGCTGAAATATTTAACATTTTTCTTTAGTCAAATACTAGGTTTTGCTCTTCAAATCTGTAAGCATAACAGTGCTTTTCAGTTGCTTAGATAATTCTATTGCTTTGGTAGTTCTCTGTTCTTAGTTTTAATGCTTATTAATTTCTAAAACAAAATTTTGCTGTAGAAATGGACATACTTCTAAGTAAAATTTTTACTTAAAACTGTTCTGTTAAGAATCTTAAACAGCACTTCCATTTTCCTGCCTGCGTTACGTTGAGTATTTAATAGAATCTTCTGACTTCTCCAGGATGACTGAATTTGCAGCACCGTGATGGATTTTCGTTCTTCTTTCCAAATTATATAAAAATGTATTTATTGAATGCCTAAGTTGTTACTACTTTTCAAGAAGATGGATGATAGAATAACTCTAGTAGCTGTGTAGTGGACCTCACATGAGAGGTGTTTTTTCTAGCTGTCTTTTGTTTTGTTTTCCCCATACATGGTTAGGAAATCACAAAATAACTCATTAAAGGAAAGATATGTAAGATGTTTTGATAATAGAATAATGGGAGTTTTCTCTTTAAGTGCCTTTTATGGTTTCCAAGAGCCAGACAAGTCAGTTAAATAAAAGTGACGAAAGGAATTTTCTGTAAACAATCAATTCTCTGAATTTGTCTTTGCTAGGATTTACCATTTTCTCCCGTCAAAAGTTGTGAGAGAGAACTGTATTTGCTAAAACGAGCACAAGTTGCTGAGGAGGACCTGAACAGCGCCCGTGATTTGATTAAACAGCTAACCGGCACAGTTTCAGAAAAGGAAAAAGAAATGGAGACAAAGATAGCAGAACTGAAAACACAACATGAAAAAGAACTTTCTCAGTTGGGTCAGGAAAACTATGTTCTTCAGAGCAAGGTACTTTATCATTCTGCATCCCACTAGTGTAGAAAACGAGAAAGATTGCTTCTGAAAATTAAATGCATGTTACTTCAGATGAGTTGTTAATAAGCAGAAATGTAGCATGTAGAAACTAGTAGTACGTGTGTAAATGTTTATCCACTAATACATTTATTATGATTAGGATACGATGTTTTCTCTACAAACTATTATCCAGAGTCCACTTATTTTGCTGTTTTGAGAGTTCTGCAGCAGGTTTTCTTTTGTTTATTTGTTTGTACTTAAAGGTTTAACTTGCTCTTATGTATGTCTAAAGAAAAAAAAAAAAGATAAGGGAGTAGCAGATGTAACAGGTACCACTTGTTGAAAAGCAGAGAAGTACTATATGTTGAGATACTCTTTGTTAATTTGATGCACGTTTCAATGTCATGTTTCATCTGTAAGGCATATTTGCAGGGTTACTTCACTCTACCTTCCTGTCTAGATAAACAATAGAAAAGGGAGGGTGTAATTTTGTAAAATTTTCCCAAATATTTTATACTTGATTCTTGTTTCCGAATGCTACTGCAAAGCTCCGATAATAACATTGGCTCATTGGTTTGCTTTCACATCTTAACCTGTACTGACCTATTTATAATGTAAGGTGTAGTCCTGTAGAGAATTCCATTTTGCTAACCAAGATGTGTCAAGTTGTGTCTGTTTCTTTCTAAAAGTTGAGAAGCATGGAAGAGCTATCTAAAGAGAAGAGATGGATCCATCATCATACAGCAACAATTCCTGGTACTGAAGAAAAACTGTCACAAATACAAAAAGAAATTGCAGATCAAGAAGTCATTATTCAAGGTTATCAACAGGTATGCCATGCAGCATGTATCGTGCTGTGTTCTAGCCAGTTTCAGAAAGAAGACTATCTAGTGGTTACTACTGTTCTGTTGAAAAGTTATCTTATTATCAAAAAAGCAGACAAAATTTTGGTGTGAAGGGCACAGATACGTTGTGCATTTAAAACATGTTTCACATGTGTCTAGTTTGAGCTAAACTTTTTGCCTGAAATGTAGAAGAAAACGTGTCTTTGAGCAGTATTGGAAGTCCAGAGGGCTCTATTTTAAGATGTTTTTTTCACAGAATATGAGCAGCTATTTGCAAGGAAACCTTGTTAGTGTGCCTGGATTTATAAACTTAGTGAAGTGCAGAAAGAGATGATGCAGTCTTAATGATCCTTTGGAGTGCTTGCAGCTGTAAGATACAGTAGATTCATTTAACTGTCTTCCAGGTGGTGTTCAGCAGTATTTCTTAGTATGGTTTCCATGCAGTGTCTTGCCAGTAGGCAAGTATTGGCTGTAGGCAGCGCAAAAACAGACCATTCGTGTTCACAGAACAGACGTGGGCAGGTTGAGCTCTGATCTATCAGCATTCATCCACATACGCACTTCAAGAATATAGCTGGGATATCTTTGCAGAGGAGCTGACCCAGGAGGACTCACTCTCCAGAGTGAGCAGGCACTTGGACAGAGTTTTGGAGGTCACTGTGACACCCAGTAGTTAATTCAATTAATTCAGAGCCTTCAGCAAATTGACGTTCTGTCTAGGAAGGGTTGTTTTTCTTAGATAGGCAGGACATCTGGAGCCTAAAAAACAGTCTCAGCATTCCACAGGCCGTGAGGAGGTACACTATACCCTGTCTGGTCCACACAAACCAAATAATGGTGGTAGACACCATAACAAGGTCGACTTGGTAATTAATCGGCAGACAATTTTTGTAAATAATCCTTTTGACCAAATAAGGAACCTATTTAGCGTATGACCTCTTGTCTGATAGCATTGGCCAGTGGAACCCCACAACCACCAAAGAGCCCTTTGCAAGAACCCCATAACAGCACAGCACATGCGTAATACCAGATTTTAATATGTATAGCAATTCTTGGAAATAGGTGGCTGCTGCAGTATGAATATTCGTATGTTGAGTGGGCTTCAGCTCCAAGGTGTGTGTGCTGGGAGGAAAGATCCCCCACGTACCCAGCACTGTAATAAAGTCATGTTGGCTGTCTCACCCATCACTGGGGTTGGCGAGTTTTATTCTCAGATTTCAGTGACAACTGTATACTGCTTCAGTGTAATGATACCATTTTGGAAATTTGATAATAAAACATTTTGTGTTTGCTCCCACTGTTTCAGAAGGCAAACTGTGCAAGTCATAGATTATTGTTCCAGAACTGGGTAAAACGGTGAGTTATGGAATTTCTTTGTCTGTCAATGAGCATTAACTCTGTGTCTCTCACCTTAGGAAAATGAGCGGTTATACAAACAAATGAAAGAGCTGCAACTCCAAAACAAACAAAATGAGGAACGAATGTTTAAGGAGAATCAGAGTTTAATGTCTGAATTAATAGCCCTAAGGTAAGCTTAAACAAATATCTGACATAAAGTATCTAGATTTTTCAGCTGCTTTTATTATTTTTGTTTAAGAAGAATCACTGTGGAGTCTGCCAGATGCATGTGTTGTGGTGGTTCTTGGATTTATGGTTTTGGTTTTTTTCTTGTGAGAACAGACTTATGTTGATTATGGGCACTTAATTCTTTGTCTTCTTGCTGATCTTGCAGACCTATAGGAAAACAAGAGCCTTCAATTTTGGGAATATTTCAATGCTAAAACTCAAAAATTGTTACTCAAATCAGAATGTTAAATGCATATGCTGCTCTCACTCTGGTGTTTTGTCTCTACTCAAATGTCAAAATGTTTTGATACTGTTTTAACACTGACAGTAGATTCTTTCTTTCATTTGAACCTGCACAAATTGACCTTATAGAATCATCCTGAGGCTTTTTTTTTTTTTTTTAGTATGCCACTATCACTGCCTTGTATGCCAGTCACCATATTGCATACTTGTTGTTGTTTTTTTAGAGAAAAGATAGAAAGGACTAATATCCAGTCACGAATTATGCAAGATTCTGAACCAGCCAGAAATCAAAGTTTCACAGAATTGATTTCAGAGCTCCGAACAGCCCAGGTAGGTATATGTGAAGCCTCTGTTTCACATGTTCAAATAAAAAAAGAACATCTAACCTCTGTATTGTGGATTAACAGTATAAATGAAGATAGTTTAGCATGCTGCTCTTATATGGTGTTAATTATTCACCACACTGTGACAAATTGTTTTGTTTTGGTTTCTTTGGTGGTGTTTTTTTTTGGTTTTTTGCTTTTTTAACTGGCTAAGTAGATGGTAAGGGGATCTTCAGGACCAGTGGCATTGTTCCTTGTCTGATACAGCTGCTTTTAAGTTCTTAAAACTCCAGGGCCTCCCCTAGTTTCAGCCTCATATGTGCTGCTGCTGCACTTCCCTGTCCTTAGGTCCAACCTGTAACGAGGACAACACTAACACCGGTGTCTTTGCTCTCAGCACAGAAACACAAGCAGTGCAGATGGCCTGATCCAATTCAGCAGGTCAGGATAGGATTTGCGGGCAGTAACACACATGCACGTGGATCCCTCCAGTAGCTGGCCCTGGGCACTGGGTGTAAACCCAAGAATGGCTGGGCCCAGAATCTCTCTCTCACACACACACCACACCCTCACCCCAGCTGCTGCTCCCTATACCCAGGGTCCGCCATCTCCAGAGGGTGGCTCCTCTGGGCACCTTTTGTCCTGCTTCCCAGCGACTCAGTCTTGAAGTTTGCTAGATTCTACAACAGTTGCACAGAACTTATTAAAAGTATACCTATATTTAGTAATGTTTGACTTAAGTTCTGCTATAGCAAGGCCTGAGAATAATACCAAAGCTAGCATGTGATTCAATACAACCATTATAATGTAATCATTTTAGGGTGAAAAAACACGTTCAGTAATTTTTGTATGACAATGTGTGTTTCGTTCATCTTGTCTTACCATGTTCTCTAAAACTCAGAAGGAAGAAACTAAATTGCAGGAAGAGATAAGACGGCTTAAACAAGATAAACAAGCTCTTGAGTTAGACTTGGGACAAGCAAAGAAAGAGAGAGATTTAGCAAAAGTCCAGGTTGCATCCACATCAGGTAAAACACCTTCATTTTGTTGAATAATTGTGCTTATTCTGTTTCACTACAGAAATATGTAACTAAAACTCGCTTCTTTGTATAGCATGATTTAGTGAAATGCATCTTAGATGTATTACGGATATTGTTTAAGCTTCTAATAAAAATATACAGTGATGGAGAGACCACTGTACCTTTGGCACTCTATTAGAAAGCTTTTTCTTGTATCCAGCCAAATTCTTTCTTATTAAGCTGGACTCCTTGCCCATCTCTCAGTGGACAAGATGATTCCACTTACACGACAACTCTGTTCCTACGGAAAAACTTACTGTGTTGCCTCTTACTCTGCAATTTAGATCTGCTCATTAAGCTCTGCTCTGCTTTTACCCATAACTTATGCTTTGTGACTTTTTCTGTACGTTCTTATGTGAACTTTCTCCAGGTTGCTTTCTTAGGGAGAGGGGGCCGTGAATTGGACTCCTTTCACTTCCCATATCAAGCATCACAAATGCTAAGAGCTGTAAGAGCTCTTCTCAAAATGCTTCATCACTCGGTGGGAGAAGTGGGATCAATACATATCTAAGTGTATATTCTATATTTCGTCATCCGCGCTGCTACTACAAATTTGTTTACTAGAACCTTATTCAAGAATAGATCCCCCTGGGATTCTGTTTTAAATACTTTCCATGGTAAACTGTGAATTATTGACTATTACTATATATGACAGAATTATTATTCTATTATTTTTTAGCACTGTTGCATTTAAAATCCGAACTTGGCTCTGGTATGAAATGTGCTGAGAAGAATAGTGTTGACTCTCCAACACGTGCTACACTTAAATGTATTGAATTCTGTATTCTTCAACACATAATTGCTAATAAAACAATAGTGAGCGTTTTATTCTTGCAGGTGAGAAGTCTTATGAGTTTAAAGTTATGGAAGAATCATACAAACAGGAAATTCTTCATTTGAAAAAGAGGCTTCAGTGGTATGCAGAAAATCAGGATCTTCTGGATCGAGATGCAGCCCGTCTTAAAGATGCAAGAGAAGAAATCGAGAAACTGAAACTAGAGGTGATAATATTTAGTATAACTTAAGGTGCTGGAACTTAATTATCTCTACTGATGAGTGTAATGTAATTTTGTCCTTCCTAATGCTCACACCTTTTTCAAGAAAAAACAAGCAAATTCCTCATGACCTTTAAATCAAATGTGGGTGTCTTTATATTCAAAGTAGGTATTACTGCATGTGCAGTCAGAATTGCAAGTGCATAACGCTTAAAACTATTTTGCTTGCATGGGACACGTTGATAAATCTTCTGGAAGCAAAAATAATGTGATGCCTTAAGACTTGAAAATTTCTTGACTAAGAACAGCCATTGCCAGATCAACACTTTGGAACGTCCCTCTTGTCCTTCCATTTTCTTCCTTTTTATTCCATGGCAGCATAGGTAACACTTTTCTGCAAACTACCGGTTCTAATTTCTTTCTTAGAAAAAAATCTGTGATTGACCTAGTAGGGAAGCAAAAGCCAGAACATTAAAAATGTAAAGCAAGGGAAACTAATAAATGAATCTTGGCTAGCTTTCAGATTTTGCATTGCTTGCTTGTCAGTAGATTTGACTTAAGAAGTGACAGAAGTGAAACGGGAGAATTTTACCAGTGATAAAGTATCATTGATCTTAGAAGTTTTCAAAGGTGTTTTATTAGAACGATCACGTGTGAAAGGAAGTGTTTCTGAAGAAACAGTCAGGGTATGAGATCCCTTAAACACCACCACAGCAAACTTTGATGAAGATATCATTACTGTGAAAGAAGAAGTTTTTACTTTGTGTTTTCCCCAGGACCAAGTGATGTTTAAAAGCTGTAAAGAGCTTTGATTCCAAAGAAGCAATCAAATTATTCAGAAAGTATCTTGGCATAAAAACATTGCTTGTATCAACATTGCTAGTATGAAGGAGAAGTCAAGACAGGAATACTTCCAAGTAGACAAGGTGTAATATTCTTGTGCAGTGGTAGTTGTGACTGATAAAAGCAGGAAATTCAATTTAAAATTGAAGATTTCAGTCTTTGTGGCCAAATTTTATAGGAGGGCAGGAGCATTAGCTATCCAGTTTCTTCTTACGATCCTAAGAATCATGATTTCTTTACACACAACATCACTGCTTTTTGACTGTTTCTCATCACTAAGCGTAGCCTTGCAAATCACAAACTGTTTCCTTAACTGACCCTGAATTCCCATACTGTGCTGTAGTATGTTACATTATTTCATACTGACCAAGCCTGCGTACTGGGAAGATGGGAGAAAGAAGCATATTTACTGGTTTGCGAGGAAGAATGTCTCAGAGTGAAAGTTTTCTTCTAGATTTCTGTGGCTAGTTTCAGTTTTAGCTCCTCTGATCTTAAGTTTCTTGAAGAAGCTGCAACTTAGTTTAAAAACATGATGAAGCAATTTCTGCATCAATAACTATTACCAGTTATTAAGCTGTAGAATACTTCTATTATTGTATTTATTTGAAATGTTAACTCCTGTGCTACAGGAAAACATCTCTGAATGTATATATTTCAGTTTTTCTCATAAATTGGATAGGTTGAGAAGCTCAGAGCTGAAGCTGGAGATCAGAGTGTGCAACAGAAGAAACGCTTGAGGGACAGAGCAGCAGATGCTAAAAGAATTCAGGACCTTGAACGACAGGTATGCAATAACATGACTGGGATTCAGTTAACCTTTCTTTCAGATGAGGTCACTTACACTTCACAGCCCTTTTCTGAGGATAAAGCATTGAATGAAGCCCTGAGACAAAAGGACTTCTGTATTATGTAACACTCAACACAAACAGCTGCAATTACTTATTTACAAAGGGCTCTCCTGCCTCTAATGTTAAAGTACTGATCAGAGTTTCTTGGAAAGGAGCTGGAGGGCAAAGGCACCTACAAGCTGCCTGTCTACCTTCTAGGATTCCCTCTGTCTGTATTCAGTAATTCCTTAACATATTGACAATTTCAGCCAAGTTCTTACAAGAGCAGAGGCTGAAATTCCATTGAATTCCTACAAGATCCATGAAAACTGGGAGAGTAGAGAATTTTACACCCATGCTTCTACTGAGGAAGTCAGGAGGAACTGTGCCTTCCTGAATTTTTGGAGGTGGCAGCTATGCTGGGGAAGAGGCAGGGATGCATGAAAAATAGAAAAGAGCCCCTGCAATATTCTAATGCACAGAGTGCAGAAAGCTGTCTTATCCATAGATTCAAAAAAGGGGATTTTTATTAGCCTTGCACACAAGGCTTTAGTTTATTTTGGAGTCTGCAATGAAATAATTTAAAAAAAAAAAAAAAGGCATTTAATCTGTCACTGGAGCAATAACTTCAAACTGTCATGAAATCTCTCTGAAGCAGTTGGAAAAACAGAGTAGAATATGGAAGCGTGAATGCTAAGTCCAGAAGAAAACCAAATATTTTAACAGCCTTAAAAGCCTTACACAACTCAGATGCTTAGAAAGTAAATGAAAAATCTGTTTGAATCTGAAGGCCATAGCAATATTCTTTTTAAATCTACGATGTTGAGTAACTTCTGTAAGAGGTCAGTCAGTACGAGGTAATGAGTCTCGCTTGTCTGTAAACAATAACGTAAATACAAACTGTAAAAAATCATTATAACAAAAATTCTCAAAAAATGCACCTCAACTTGTTATTCCTCACCAAATGCAATGGATATATTTGTTAATGTTCTGTTGCTTATTTCAGTTCACCTCTCATTAGGACTTTCTTCTTTTTGACTCCTGCTGATTTTCTTTTTGACAGATCAGAGAAATGGAAGGCATTCTAAAAAGGCGGTACCCAAATTCTTTGCCTGCTTTGATTTACGCTGCTGCTACTGCTGAGAAAACTAATGATCTTTCAGCTAAAACAAACACAATTGATTTTTTGGAGAGAAGAATAAAAAAGTTGGAAACGGAACTTGAGGGTAAAGATGATGAAGCTAAAAAAAGTCTCCGTGCCATGGAACAACAGTTTCAGAAAATAAAGGTAAAGGTTGGAGGCTTGTTGAGTAGTCTACAATGCAAGTAACGGCTGCCAACTTCTGCCAGAGGCCAGAGGTAAAAACTGAAGGCAAAGATCACAGTGAAGGAAAAAAAAATTGAAGAATTTATAACCAGAATTTCAGTGGTTTTGGCACCTAGGACATAAAGAGCATTTGGAATTGTCAGAGTAGTGTCAAACTGAGAGAAGATCTGGGCCTTGCTGCACTTGCTGTATGCGCAGCTGGTTGTGGTTTCCTGCCAACCAGGTGTTTCTGCAGGGAATGTGTGGGAGCACAAAACATTCTATCCAAAATCTATGGTAGAAACTCTTGAAGAATTGTGTTAGGAAGCACTGAGATACAGCATTTTACTTCATGGAAAGGTGAACTGCACAGGTTCTTAATAAGCAGGAAAGGAGAGCACTGCTCAGTTGTTCCTCCTTTTCTCCATGGGAATAACACACGATGCTTTGCTTAGAGGCTCTCCAGGCTAACAGGAAGGGTTGGATTTTCCTCAGCTTATTACAGAGAAAGATTGTGTCTCTGAAGCAATGCTTCCGTATTTAAATAAATGAAAGTAAAAAGCTGTCCTATTAGAATTTGAGATAACTTTAAAAACATGAAGTGCCATTTTGAGGAATATGGCAATAATGTTTGCAAACATAATGGCAGATTTTAACAGAGGTAAAGATTTCTTGCTGTATGAAAATAAAATGTTAATTTTCCTGAGTCAGTGACATCTGAACAGAACAGAACTACGTAAAAATGAAATGGTTTCTTGTCAATCTAATTTTCTTTTCCATAGCAACTGTGTATTCATTGTGAGTAGAGGATGAATTCATAGTAAATGCTTTGAGTAATTCTGTTCTGCAGCAGACTTAGGTTTGCTTTGCATATAAATACACATATTTTTACTAATTAAACCTCACTAATTTCTGAACTAATTGAGTAGTGCTGTTAGCAATACTGACACGTATCCTGTCTTAGAAAATCTTGCTTCAGACTTGCAGCAAGCTTAAACAATGATAAAAGGAGCTAGTAAAAAAAAAAAATGTATAGTTAAGGAAACTGCTTTTTTTTCCCCCCCTCCTCTCTTCCCCTTTCTCCCTCCCTTATCCAGATGCAGTATGAGCAAAGACTCCTCGAGCTTGAGCAGCTGCTTGCTTACAAATTGATGAGTGAATCACCAAAACTGAATGGTGATAAAGCCAATTCTACAGAACTTGAACAGGAGCTTCAGAATCTGAAGAAGACCCATCAGATCACCGTCGAAAACCTCCAGGGAGAGATTGAAAACCTCAAGAGTCAAAATTCCCAATTGAAACTGAGAAGTAAGAAGGATAATAAAGACTTAAAAGCAACAGATTCTCAAATGAAACAAGGTGTCACGAAAGAAAAACTGTTGAAACTGAATCAAGAACTGGTCACAAAAAACAGAGAAATACAAGACCTTACAAAAACTGTAGAGAAACTTCAGAAAGAAAGGATGGCGATGTTGTCTGATAATAATTTGAGAAATAGAACTGATAATAAGGAAAACTGTCAAGGGATCTTGAAAAAGAATACCTTAGCAACAGATAAAAAGAATTCCAGCAACAGCGAACCCTTTCTTGGCATTTTCAACAATGACAAGATATACCAACCGCATGCCTTCTCTGATTTGAATATCTCAGAAGTTCTGCAAGAAAATGCACGGTTGAAAGAGGAGCTAGAAAAATTGTCTCTAGAAATGAACCAGCAGAGGGTGAAGTCTCAAGCAACGCTGGCTTATTCTGAAAATAATATACGAAGGTAAGTGCTCAACACGTTCCTTTAAAAAACTTGTTAGTTCGGCTGATGCAGGATCACGACGACTCATCAGCCATGTGGGAAGCTTATACTTGGGCAATGTTCTCCGTAAATTTCATTTTTGCTGTTGTGATTTATTCAGAGTGGTGTACAGTCACGGTTTTTCCTACAGGGAAACCTATATTAATCCTTTTTGTCAGTGCTACAATTTGTCATGACTGTTTTTAAAAAAAATTTTGGTCTTAAATGCTTGGTGTTGTATTCATACTCGGTACATACACTTTCCTTCAAGCTGGGGCGTGCCTTCAGTGGAAGTTACTTGACCAGCTGCAGAAACTTCACATAGTTTCCATTACCTCTTTTTATATTCAGGGTAGAGGTAATAGGCACATTTAGATTGCAACCCATTCTGTTCTAAAATACCTCAAACAGCACAGCTTAATCATGATTTAAAAGCATCTATTTTCTCTCTCCCTTGTTTTTTATAAGAGGAGCCTAAAAAGGCGACTGGCTGAGTTTTCAGTAGTCTAGCTGCCTCTGGTTAAATGAAGCACATATCCAACATTGAAAGCTTCCCTGCCTATCGTCCCTGCAAGGTAGCAGAAGTAATGGTGGTGGTATCTCTTGCAAAGTGTTATGAAATCTTTAAGACATGCTTGCTTTAACATTTCTTCATATTTTGTGTTCAAGTGAGAAAGTGCACTGCATTTGTGAAGAAATGTCTGTAGCTACTTCCCCGTGTCTTATTTTATTCTCCTGTCCAGGATGCAGGAAGACACAGCAGAATACATTGCATCTCTGAAAGCTTCCCATCAGAGAGAAGTAGAGAAGATTCTTTGCCAGTACGCAAAAGATCATTCTGCTTCCAAAGTAGCTGAACTAAACGGCAGAATTTCAACGCAAGAGGTAAGATGCAGTAGATATATTCATTACACAAAAATATCTGTTAAAAGTTGATTGTTTCTAGATTACTGTGACTTTTATTTTCCTCATAAGCGGGACATATTGTTTCAAAAATAGGCTTGTGCTGCTTTGCTCACAGAATCCCAGTATGGCTGAGGTCCACAGTGGACCTCTGGGCCCACCTGGCCCAGCCTCTGCCCAATCAGAGACCCACAGGCTCTGGGCAGCCTGTGCCAGGGCTCCGTCACCTGCACAGCACTGCGGTGCTGCGTGGTGTTGAAAGGGAACATCCTGTGTTTCATTTTGTTCCTTTGACTCTTGTCCTGCCATTGGGCACCACTGTGCCAGGGCCTGGCTCTCTCTTCTGTATGCCCTTCTTTCACGTATACGTACACCTTGCTAAGATTCCCCCCTGCCCCAAGCCTCCTCTTCTCCAGGCTGAACCATCCCAGTCTATCCATATCGCTTTTGTACTGGGGAGCCCAGAACTGGACCCAGCACTCCAGGTGTGGCTTCACCAGTGCTGCACAGAGGGAAAGGATCACCTCGTTTGACCTGCTAGCAACACTCCTAATGCTGCCCAGGATATACCAGTAGCCTTTTGTTTAATTTGGCGTCCACGAGGACCCCCAGGTCCTTTTCTGCAAAGCTGCTGTCCAGCTGGTTGGCCCCCAGCGTGTCCTGGTGCCTGAGGTCCATGGGCAGGGCTGGCTGTGGCCTTCCACGAGGTTCCTGTTGGCCCATTTCTCCAACCTGGTCACTCGGTGTCCAGGTCACTCAGTGGCAGCACAGCCATCAGCCACTCCCAGTTTCATATCACATCAGCAAACTTGCGGAAAATACTCTGTCCATTGTCCAGATCGTTGATGAAGATGTTGAGTGGGATGGGCCTGGTATTAACCCCTGGGTTACCATAGTTACTGGTCTCCAACTGGACTTGGAGGATCCTGAACTCCACCACCTCACGGTCACTGCAGCCAGGGTTGTTGCTGACCTTCAGAGCCCCATGAGTCCTTTTTTGTTGGCAAGTTTGACGCCCAGCAGAGGATCCCTTCTGGTCAGCTGCTCTCCCACCTGGGTGAGGAAGTCGTGCGTCATCGATGCTCTCCAGGCACCTTCTGGGTCCCTTATGCTGTGCAGCAAATACTGGGGTGACTGAAGTTGCCCATGAGGATGTGGGCCTGCAATTATATTTGTGCAAAAAAATTTGGGGGGAAAATGCTCCCATGAATGACGGTAGGAAGCTGACGGTAGGAAGCGCTGATGGATTCACATTATCTCTGAATATTTTTTTTTTAACTGAGGAGAATAAATTGAAGAGTGAGACGTTTACATGTGCTGTGTAAGGACAGGTGTGTTGCTCACAACTGAGGTCACTTTAGAGGTAGCATTGTTGATATATGCATCACCTGTAACTGCAGCACTACCAAACTGATTATATTTCTGGCACATTTTTCCTTTGTAGGTTTTCATACGTTGTCATGAGAATATGTTAATGATGAATATTGTTAATCTACTTATAGATATTAATAAAACATCTCCAGGAACAAATCAGTGAACAGCAGAGGCATCAGGAAGCCCTTCTAGTTTCACAAATGCGAGAGGAACTCCTGCAAAAAGAGGTATGTTGAAATCTGGATTCAGAGTCCCTGGTGCTCATCATCATTTTCATTCTTGTCATGAAAATGCCTCCAGTAGTATACAGCAAAACAAACCTTAGGACCAGGATCTTTATCAGTCTGTCCTGCATTATTATCTGAAGATGCAATATATTTTTCTAATGTAAACTGGAAAACAACACAGAAGGTGGAACTTTGACCTCATTTTTTAGGGTTTTTTTTGTTTTTTAATTAGAAATGTCTGACATCTTTGTGAAAATAGATCAGTAGGTTAGTCCAAGCATTCGTAGCCTCTTCCTTGAGAGTTGTGGTGGGCAGTAAATAGACCACAGGACTTTCTCTTCTTTAAGAGGGGTGGTATTACCGATTTCAAAATTTTCGGTCAGAGAAATCCTTCCTATTTTCATCCTTTGTTGTCACAAAATTGACTTAGTGTATTATATTCTGGGTTTTGTCTGTTGCTGTCTAGGAAATTTGAGGTCTTTCATGAGAAGTTTAATCGTAACTTTTTCTGAAATACACTTTTGTGTTTTTTGAGGTATCCAGTTTTTTCTTCATCTTCTACTACTTCTATTAATAGCGTAAAATCTAAAAACCAGACTTGTTCATGATTTCATTTGGAGATTGTCACTGTCAAATTGCTGTCTGTTTTGAGCCCAAGCTTTGTGACCTGGTGGCTACGTTTGCCTGGTTCCTGAGGTGCTGACAGCTTCACTTTGCTCACTTCTTGTTCCAGAGGATGACATCAGCTGATGCACGGGCCCCGTGCCCATGCTAAATTTCCCTCCCCTTTGTTCAGTGCATGACCCCTGCTGATTTTCACCTCATTTTGGCAATACAAGAGCTACAGAAAAGGAGAATTCTTCACAGTAAAGACTGAGAAAACTTCAGGTTTTCTTGTTTACCGCCCTTGTTTAGAAGAAAAGAACCAAGTACCAGTGTGGGTTTAGTGCATTCTTAATGATACTAATCTTTATCTTGGTAAACTCAATCAGTATTCATTTATCTTAGTTATGCAAAATTCCACTTCTGTTGTGAAGTCCTAATAGAAAATTAAGGGCTTGTAGAAGGAAAAAAAAAAAGATCTTTCATCAAACAAGCTCTGTTTGTCAAATAAAGTCTGAGACTTTGGGATTGTATTACAAACCCGATGATAGATGTTCTCTTTAGATACAAAGCTTCACGCCAGCGATATCAGTGTGTGTATCTATAATGCTCCATCCCAGGAGAGCAGAGTGGGAATACAGCGAGACAAACGTTATTCAGCAGATCCGTTCCCTGCCTGTTTGCTTTAGGGATTATTGGTAGTGGTGGTTAACAGAGGATGATCAGCAGAGCTGAGCAACGCGCTGCAGGTGGAGTGTCAGGTGCTGACGTTTCAGAAAACAAAACGGAGTGCCTTTGTTACGAAAATCATTGCCAGGACCAGGCAGAAAGCCATGTCCAAGCCTTGCTTTCCACCCTCTCACCTGACTGGTCTATTTATGCTGCTTTGAAAATACATTTTAAGCATTAAATGGTTAAGTAAATGGAGCTGGCAAATGAAAGCAATGAAACCTTCACATGTAGTAGGTTGTGACAGGCAAAATTGCTAGTGTTTGTAATACCATTGAGATTCCTCTGTCTAAAACAGAGGAACCCACAAACTTCTATTCTGAGGTTTGCTGCAAGATTGTTGGACGAACACCAGTTGCAGAAATGCTGTTCGTGGATGTTCTCCACCAACTACGTACTTCTGCCTATGAGCCTGCGCCCAGGAGAGCTCTGTATTTAACCAGTAACTCTGCTGCTGGCAAAATACACGGAGCCTGTTTTCTCCTGGGGCTTTTTCCCCTGGTCACATCTCTCCTGCATGAATTCTTCTTGTGTTCAGTTACGTGCTTGAGGTCACCCATCAGCTCTTTCCTTCAGTACGGCTGCTCAGCAGGCAAGCAGCAGTGACTCGTTTTCACAGATCCTACAAAAATGAAAATATTAAGACTTCTGCTCCTCTGACAAACGTGGCTGACACTGGCCTGCAGGTTCAAAGCTGCTGGAAAAATGGACAGGCAAAAATGGAGTGACATAGGCCTTGTTACTTGAGAAAACCAAGCTGAAAAGCGGAACTAATAGTAAGGCATCTTGGCGTCGCTTCTGAGCAACAGCGACAGCGTCTGATGGAGACACAGTGCCTCCAGCGAGGTGGATTTGGCAGCAGGAGCCAAGGACAGCGAGGTGCTTGAAGAGCGCTCCAATACTGGGTAAAGGGAGCTGAGGCTTCTAACAGGAGACATAGGCTGCAGAGCTTTCACTTTGGTTTACTTACACGTTACAAGTGTGACCAAAAAAAACCTTAGGATGTTAAGAAATACCAAGTTCCTTAAAATAGGAAAACAATGAGAATAAACCAACAGAGCTTTGTGAGAAAACTTATTTTCTTACAAAAAAGCCTGAATTTCTGGAGGCTTAGGAAATCGGTTCCAGGTAATCAGCAGAGTCGGTTTCACCTATCAATTATTAGAGCGAAGGGGTTTGATGCTGTGTTAGCAGCACGTCTTTTCCTAATTTATTCCTTAGAAACGAGCTTCACTGATGCATTTTGTATTTGATCTTTATCCAGTGTGTGTGAGAAGAGATAGTGAATATCCTGATTAAATGCTGCTACACTACAAATTCTTGAGTATGTTTAGAAGTACAAAAATTGACTGAATAATCACTTCCTGACATATTGTGAACAGGATAGGATTTATCAAACAGGACCAGACCTGCCTGTCTTCGGGCTGCTTTGTACAAGTGAAAGATCCTAATCTGAGTCCTTGAGCCCTGTCTAAGCTTCTGAGTAAAGAAGATTCCTCCTTCGAGTCTTCCCTTCTGCAGCTTTTGAAAAAGTGATTAAAAGACACAAATAGGCTTGGGAAGGCATCTGTTTTGTACGCTACTTAACACTGCAATAACAATTTTCATCCATTACCTCAAACTTTAGGTGGCAAAACTGCTGGAAGAACTGAGAGAGGCTAAGGAGAGCCAGAGTCCTGAGATGAAACACTTCCTGTGCCTGGAAAAGAAAATCAAGCTTATAGAGACCAGACGTGCAGAAAGAGAACAAGAACTTCAGAAGGTACCCCAGGGCCTATCTGCCTTTACTCCTCCGGTGCAATTTATCACTTGGACTGTCATCTTATACGATGGGCATAGGCTCATGTACCCCACACTGGGGAGGGGCAAATACTTTGATGCCGCCATGGTTTTGTCTTTGGCGCCCGCTGATACCGGTTAAGGGGGATGTGGTCCCAGTCAGCACTTCCTTGCCGTGGCAGTTTGGATTACTTGTGCGTACCTCACATACTTCGTGCATAACTTCCTCCCAGCCCGACCCAGGGAGGCCCTGCTTTAGCAGAGGGCTGGCTACATGACATCAAGTATTTATCTTGTATTTATCTGTGACTTCGTATTTCAGTTACACCATGAAAGCTTGCTATTGACAACGTGCTGAGTTCATAAGGCACAGTTGGTTAAGCTGAGATTTATTCCTCAACAAAACTGTACTTTCTAGTCTTAGAAGTTCCCTTCAGGAAAGCTGCATTAGAAGTAGAGAAACGTCTTTCAGCAGTCTGCCACATTTAATGCCCAAAACAACAACAGCCACCAACTTTATCCCTTTGTCCTCTATGAACTAAACATTTTGCTAGTTGCCTGGTGGTGGTTTGGCAGGTGGATCTTTTGATGCGGCTGCCAGTAGCTGACATTTGTGTCACTTAAACAAGTAAAACGGTTTTTGCTATATTTTTTTTTTTGGAGGGGGGGGAGTTGTTCATTTGTTTTTAAATCTTATTTTATTACATGGTCTCCATCCTGATTTTTCTATCTGGGGAGCTTCTTCCTTGTAGATTTTCTCAACTCTTCCATTACTTTAGTGTCTGATAGTTTTTTATTAGTGTTTTAGCCTTGGTTTTACTTCAATACATGAAGTCAGAGAAGGGCAGTTGGACTAGAGGACGGTCAAACCTGTTGCAGTTCTTAGTTCACAGAGTTTGTTCTACAGTTTTGAACCAGATCTCAAGGAATTCACTTTTATGTACAGAACTGCTGATGGTAGAAGACTTTCATACATTCCTATATCAGAGGGTTGATTTTCTTCCAAAAAAGAACTGTGCTTAAAACAAGCCCATAGATTAGGAATCTGCCACCACCAGTGACTTTTTTTGTTTGCATTCTGTCCTACCAGGAAACCTAAATGAACAGTGTCAAACAAGTAACTGCATTGGGTTTGTATAGAGGGATAGTTTACAGAAACGCTAAGAAATGATCAGCTGCTGCCCTGTCTGTGAGCCATCTGCACTGAAATCCTTACATGACCCATAATATTGACTGAGATGCTTTGCAATGGTATTTCAAAAAAAGTAGAAGTAATACTACATCATACAATCACTACTGAAAGTAATTCCATCTGTCCCGCCGTTATCAGCCTTGCTCTGCATTAAGCTCTAGGTTTTGTTTCTCCTGATTTTATACCCTTACTCGCCTGCAGTGAGGCACCAAACAGTCCCCAAACTGAGCGATACCAGAGTGAACAATGCAGCAAAAACTGACTGCTGGACAAGGCAAGAACAGGCTGTCCTTGGTGTCCAACTGCCAGTGGCCTTTCAGTGACGGAGCTTTCCTTAACAATCTGTTACGGTTTGTAGTGGCAGGTAGCTTCTGATTTCCTGTGATGGTTTTGTTTTGGATAATCTAATAGGACTGTGCCACGGATTCGTGTGAGCCTTGCATCTGCAGCAGCCTTGGACCTCAGTCAGGACAGCGTATTTCACAGAATCACAGAACTGTAGGGGTTGGAAGGGACCTCTAGAGGTTGAGTCCAGCCCCCCTGCCAAAGCAGATTCCCTGGTGATCACCATTTCCTGGTGCTTCCTCCAGCTGGTGCCTTTCGAAAGTGCCTTAGTGGCAGAGAACATAGAATTCAGCTTTTGTTTTTCTGTTGCAGTGTTCTTTAATTAACGCATTGAAGTGGCAATTCAAGAAGTCATTTTGATTATAAAAGGTTTTATGTGATGTGCTCAGCTTTGTCTTAACACATTCAAACTTCTAATTGCTGCTTTCCAGAGGGCAAATCAAATTCTCCTGGGGCTCATGAACCAATAATGGCTTTTACCCTTCTGTCATCAGTGCAAATATTTAAAGGCATTTATTGCTATGAGGACAATTTTCATAATGTTTAGAACAAATTGTTCCCACTTTACATCAGCACTGGGCTGTGAGACTGAGCATCGAATATAATGAAGCGGTTCGTTTTTGCAGGGTTGAACGAGTCTGAGTAGAAAATCCCCATGCTGACTCGCTTGTCCTTTGCAGGCAACAGAACTCACGCAACGCATTGCTGAAGCGAGGCAAAGCCACGAAGCTGAGAAGTGGCGAAAACTCGCCCAGCAGAAGAACCAAGAGCTGGAGAAATTCCGAGTGGAATTGGATTCAATCCTAGATGTCTTACGAGAACTGCAGAAACAAGGGGTGGTTATTCCAGCACCGAATTCCAGGGCATTCAGCATAACAGATAACTGCTGGCAGACGTGATGAGGTACAGGTTGGTTAACAGGAGCAGGAGTTCAACGTTCACATTTATGTACAGCAAATGTTATTGAACATCATCAATGAAGCGCCTGTAAATTGAATTACGTTCTAATCTTATCTGAAGAAGTCTTGCTTCTCCAAAAGCAGAGCATTAAGGTACAGCCCAGTCAAATTGTCTTATTTTGCTAGTAATAGAGGTAATGGTTTTTTTTAAGTATCCAGGAACATTGAGGTTATTCCATAAACTCAGTTACCATTCCAGGTGATGCTTTGCAGATACTGTAGAACATGCCTGAATATTTGTAACTCCTGATTATGGTCTGTGTAGTATCCGTTCCTTTGTGAACAACTTCAGGAATGTTTGGTTGCACTTTTAGTGCACGGTGCTACCGATACTTTTCATGCAGGAGGGCATGAGATCCTCTTTTTTCCAACATCTGTCTTCTATCCCTGACTCACTCATAAAATTTTCCCATATCTTTAAGAGGGGCTGGAGCAGAGCAGACACTCTCTGGTGATATTCTACTGACCTGACAGGCATTAAAGCAGTGCAGTAGCTGAACACTAGAGACACTGAGCCTTCTGTTGTGCTGAAGTGCCTCCAGCTCAGTGTACTGCCTGTAAAACAGGGGAGAGCAGAGAGAATTCCTGCTGCGTCACCACTGTGTAACAGCTGTTCTGCTTCAGAGGAGACTGGGAAGGGAGGGGGAACACAGCCATCAGTCATCTTAGGAAAAACCTCTTGGTAAGAGGATGGAAAAAGTAGAAGCAGCAAGTCAAATTATAGCAGAGAAAAGTGCAGGTGGCTATTTGTTGTCCTTAAAAATTACATAGAGCATATGTACCGAGATTGTAGCTCAACCAACCATACTTAGGGCAAAGCCAAACTAAAGGCTAGAATGTATTTCTGAGCTCCCATCTTGTGGCTCTGTGCATTCTGGACTGTATTTTCCATCATTGGTTTTACTTTATCAAGCGAAGATTTCAGTCAAAAGCAAAACTGTTCAGGGTTGTGTGTACGGTCCTGCTCCCTTAGGGACCAGCAGGAAAGCGGGCGTTCTGGCGTACAGCAGCACGCGCCTCAGCGCACACAGAGCACAAAATAGCTCCAATTACACCACAGAGCCACAGGCAGTCGTTAACAGTGCAAGGTTTTTTCGAGTACACACATCTAAATTGTGTGTCTGTATATAAAGGTGGTCGGGGATTAATATACTAATTCTGGGTATTTCATATCCAACTATTTTCAGCATTTTTAGTATGGATGTTTTCTCCCCAAACGATGAAGTATTCATCTGTATTCATGAAGTGTGTAAATACAACACTTTGTACATAGACTATCAGCTGTATGTGTAAATATGCTGCATTTTCTCAGTTTGGAACTGTTTTGCAAATAGGTATAAATTAAATAATTTCAGCTTACTGTTTGCTGTGTGGGTAATGCTATTAAGGTGTGTGAACTGGAGTGAGACTTTCACATCATGGCCAGCTCCTGGCTGCTGCTGGGGTGCTGTAGCAGTGACTAGGACAAGCAGGTCCAGAGGAAGCGTTCTGAGTTGAAAACCCATCCTTCCAGGCTGCTTGCAGCAATTTCTGAAAAGTGTAACCCCTGGGTCAGCAGGAAGGGGGTGTCTTAGAGCTCATGCAGGTCACATTCTAACATTCTCATATTCAGTTCTCAGCTAATACTGCTGTCCTGCACAATTTGTATTCAATTTCAAAGGTTTTATCTTTACTGAAAGATGGACACATGCGAGAACGTAGTATAACTCATACTCTACGTAGTTGTGCATTCGCTGAAACTTCAGTTTTTAAGGCATTTACCATGAGGAAGGCAAGCAGGCAGCTGGCTTTGGTGACTCAGTGTCCTGGATTATAGACAAGACAGCTGCTGTGGGAAAGGAAAACAGCGCGTGCAGAAGTCGGGCAGTTGTGGCAGTGACACACACAGCATTCTCTCAGGTTTTCTGAAATACAGACCACAATTATTCATGTAACGAACAGGTTTCTGTGATGGATGAAGACTTAATTTGATTGTCCATAATTAATTCTGAACTGTCACTCTATCCCATCTTTAACTGATTTTGGAAAAAGAAGGAAAACCAAATTTCTGTACCAGCTCTGTGAAGGAGGTTAGCAGGGCTCTGGTTCCATGCCCGAAGTTGAGCACCCCCAGGCCTCCATCTCGTGCTGGAAGAACCTGTGGTGAAAGGCTCCGTGCTGCTGGGGGGGAGCGAGTGAGCTCAGCAGAGGGCCACGCTGTCTCCTGGTGGCTTATTTGGCTCTGACATCGTTCACTGCCAGAAGGACAGGACTGAGTGTAAAGGAAGGGCACGGTTTAATATCTCCTTTGCCATGGGCTTGGGTTCTTTAAATCACAGAACGGCACAGAATGTCAGTATTGTATATAAAAATATATATATATTCAGGATCAGTACTGAAATACATTCAGGATCTGCAGCTCAGCTACAGAAATGCTAAACCTTCATTCCTATCACTTTGCTAAAAGGCCTCAGAGACTGTACATCCTTGGATTGCAGTAGGTAAGTTCATGATTTTACTTCTCCCTTTCTCTTTTCTAAGAGCAGACTGTTCCTGATCTCACTCTGCCTTTTTTCACGGTTTGTTTTTAAAGGCACACAAGTCAAACTTGTTAACACACAAAAACATTTAACAAGTATTCACCTGGAATACACAACTTGGCTTAGTAAAAGCGTGGTTACAGAACACAGTACACGATTACACAAACAAACATTAATTATCTCAGGGGAACTCTCCAAGAAATTAAATCTACACTGCACTGAGTAAATTTTGAGAACAGGCTATAAAACAGACGCAGGAAGAAAACTTGCAATCATTCCATTTACAGATGTGAAGAAGATGGAAACAGCATTAAATGGTGAGTATTCCTTCTGGACAATTACTCTGCTCAAAACGCTTTTCACTTCCTTGGCCTGATGCTGGCTTTCTGGGAAAAGACGCACATCTTTTTTTCAAACGTACACAGAGGTGATTATTACACCGGTCTCCTTTCCTATGAAAGGAAACGTCTCGTCTATTAGTTCTTAAAAAGCAAAAAGAACGAACAGTTTTAAGATAATTGCTTTAGAAGGCTGCAGAAAGTTTCCACGTTTGCTTCTGACTGTTGCCCTAATGCAGAGGTGGAGCAAAAATCTCAATCAGGCTGCACTGGTGCCGCAGCGCTTCCAAAGCGGTGTAAGAGCTGTGCAGAGCGCAGACTGCGGGGCTGCTTTCCTGTAAGGAGGGGCTGAGTGACATTGTAAAGACAGAAGGGAGGCACCATGGAAAAGTAGAATAACAGAAGCAGGAACCAAATGCTGAATTACCCAGTGCTTAATTACCCTTACACAATTAGCAGGTGCTTCAGAGGGACACTAAGAATTCAATCAGAACACTGTACTAAGTTGTTAATAGCTCTTCCTCGTTTCATTAAATACCTTTCACCTAGGATGCCACCAGCATCCACACACTTGAATACTTTTCTCCCCAAAAGTAGCAATTACGCACCTAAGATGTGAAGATTTAAAGGCAGGAGAAGAAAAGCTTAGGTTAGACTGCAGCGAGCAGCAAGTTTTTCTTTTACTAGAGTGAAATCTACACGATTGATAACTAGTTTTAAATGCTTTAGAAATAAGCTTTGTTTCTCAATAGCAGCTCACTCGCCCAGAAAAAGGTTATAAAAGCTGCATTTAGCAAGAACTCCACCCCACTGGAGCTTCAGTTCAGACAAAAGCTTAATCATTGGGTAGCAGAGATGCTCGAGCTCCCTCAGCAGGAAGCACGGCCGCAGGTGGCTTTCACTCCAGCAGTTGAATTACACTCTGGAACCACCTAGGATTTCACTGCAGTGGAAGAGGATAGATTGCCCCAGTTAAGACAATTTTGGCAAGATGTAGTCTATATCCGTGGAGGGAAACTCAATGAATAGTTTTAATTTGTTCCTAAACTCCATTTTAAAACATTTGGGATCCAAAGAACCATACTCCTGGCAGACTTTCTGGCTTCACTGGAGAACACTTCTGCACTGCAAGAGGATCATGGAATCACAGAAGGAGTTGGGCTGGAAGGGCCCTTAAAGCCCATCCAGCTCCACCTGCCACCACTGGGTCAGGCTGCCCAGGGCCCATCCAGCCTGGCCTTGAGCACCTCCAGGGATGGGGCACCCACGGCTCTCTGGGCAGCTGGGCCAGGGCCTCACCGCCCTCTGAGTAAAGGATTTCTTCCTAACATCTAATCTAAACCTTTTAGTTTAAAACTACTCCCCCGTGTCCTGTCACTATCAGGCTGTGTGAAAAGTTGCTCTCCATCTTCTGCTGGGAACTATTTTCAACAATAATCTGCTAGTTTTAAACAGCCGCTGCTTTGCTTTAATCATGCTCCCTACTTAGCATGCAAGGAAATGGTGCAAGAAAATACACCTGAAAGCAGGAAATTTAGGTGTAGGTGGTTTGTAATAAAGGCACAGGAGGTGAAAAATGAGAGCTTTCCCCCACTTCCTGCATATAAATGCATAACTTAGGCTCTTTTTCCCCCCCTATTTGTCACAGAAAGAGAAGACTGAATTCATTAGAATTTGTGTCTCTAAAGAATGTATCATCGGGCCACTGCTACATTTTCATTTGGACAAAAATATGTTATATAAAAAGCAGATCACTTTCAAAAAAAAAACCTAGTCGGGCACAGGATCTTGACTCTCCTAGTTTGACATGAATAAGAGTTTCCTTCAAAGCACTGTTACTCCAAGTCCAGCAAACCTGGTTCTTCTGCACTCCTTGTGCTTGCTCTAAAACCGTCTGGCTATTAGTTAACTATCTCTGCAAGAAAACTGACAAAAAATTAACTAATGCCTAAGGTTCAGAACCTTATTTCTGTTCTAAAAAAGGAACTTAGAGTGAAATTACACCACTCCTTTCCTTAACAGACTCTTACCTGGGAAAACAACTGTGGTTGCAATTCCATCACCAATGGGTGCACAAAGATGGAGCAAGCACAGCTCTGCTAGGCTCTGGAGCTCACCTGCGCCTACAGGCAGTTAGGAATTACAAGCAGGAGCTAATGCCATGCAGGTGTCCATCATGCTGCTCTGTTCAGGTGTCCTTTTGGGGAGTGGCAGAAGCTGCAGAATCTCCCAAGGGCTGCCTGCTCACTACTTGCTTCAGCCTTAGTTTGGGGTTACAGTTGTCTTGGTCAAGGTATTTTCCGTCTCCCAGAACAAGTCTCCATCTTTCGCAGTCCCCAACAAATTACGGTGTCTTCAGAACTTGAAGGCAGGCAGTCATTTAAAAACAAATCAACCAAAACCACAACAAAAACAAACAAGCAAACACCAAACACAACAGGAAGAAAACCCAATACTGGACAAAAGGTTTAGACCACAGAAGGCATTGGAATAAAGCATTTAGTGTTTTAATTCTCATCTAAACTATTCTGGCAGCACAGCCATTGTTACATACAATAAAAAAAGCACATGCCTGAAATACCTGAAATACCTAGTCAGAAGACTCAGAGGGCTTCCAACTGGACAAAACCAGGAATTTTCACCTTAAAAGTCAAAGAATTTTCAGTCGAGGATCCGATGGGAAGATTGCATGCCCAATTTGCTTTCTAGAACGATAGGTGGCTCTGAGATGAGAAGATCATCCTCTCCTAGCGAAGAGTTCTGCTCAGTGTTCACAAAGTTAGGAATGTTAAATTTTGTAAGACAATTTAGGTCCTCCTCTAATGTTCCACTGCTCCTGGAAACTTCCTGGAAGTGGACATTACTCTCCAGATCCAGACCTTTCTGACTCTGTTTCGCTTTGTCTAGGTGTTCCACTTCATTAATGCAGAAATGGAAAAGTGACCGGGACTCTTCAGCTAGCTGACGAGAGAAGGCTCTCTCCGACTCTAGAGGTCTTCCAAAATCTGCCACAAAGCTGTTCATCCGAAATCTTTTCTCAGAAGGTTCTGTATTGCTAGGGGAAAAAAAATGAAATAAAATAAAAATACAGTGAGACTATCAAAGTAGGATTATTGGCATTCTTAGCAAATCTAGTTTCAGCAGCCATTATGATCAGGAAGAAAGGAAACTCTACAGTTTATCTACAAGAGTTGAACAGCCAGCACTGTTGATTATTTGCTGCTGAAGCTACTTTACTTTAAGCCTTGATTTTTAGTGGTAATTTTCCACAGGAATAGGTGATCAATGCCAGCACTCTGTAATGGCACTCACTTCTAGCCACCAGTATAGCTCAATAATCAGTTCAGATAGTGAATGAGCTCAGAACTGCTCTGCAGAATTTCCTCTTAGGGCAAGCAGTAGCAAGTTTAAAAAGAAAAAAAAAGTTTCATAGAATACTTTGAGAAAAATCTTTGACAGTGGAGATCTTTCGGAGATGCAGGTAACACTGCTGTCACTAAAGGTGTAATGTGGGTGGTTGGTTGTCTAGACATCAAATCACCTTTTGCGCTGACTTCGGTCAATGACATTCAGATTTCCAAATTGGGAGACTGCTGTAAAGACTGCAAGACTTAAAAATTCAGAAACGTTGCCCAGGAAAGACATGTTGACACCTCTCTTCTCTAGAAGCGTTAGCGCAGAACAGCTCCAGTCTGCACAGATCTGTGCAGCAGCCACGAGCAGCTGGGAGTGAGGAAGGCTTGGGCTAGGAAAGCTTTACAGGTAGCAGTGCATCCTCTGTCAGCCTGGCTTTACATGCTGCCATCACAACACATGAGTTATTTGCATCTGAAAGGCAGCAGAGCCATTCAGACATGAGTAATGAAAATTTTAAACACTCTCAGGATATTATAGTTTTTTGCTGGGTCTTAGTTAAGTTATACCACTTAGACGTGAACAAGCAGCAAATGCCACTCAAGCCAGATACTTGGACTCCTAAAGGTGCTCACAACACGCGGAGATTTTCAGAGGAGCACTAATTTAATTCTCCAGAGCCTGCAGTAGGAGCTAAATGCCTACAGGTTGTGAAAGCCTCATGCAGCACCTTGGTAAATCTATCCCTAATGCCTTCAAGTTCAGCAGATGTTTACTGTTAGTTTTTCCCTCACAGTTATTCACAGAGATCCCTCCTGCCCAAATGCTAATCAACCCTCATTTCATTACGTGAGAATCAGAGCCTAACAAAATCAGTTACGCTAGACTTCAAACCAAAGCAGCCCTCTGGCTTGTTGGAACAGTGCTGCCTCATTCTGCATTTCAAAGCGATACACGTAGAGCAGCGTAATTTTTAAACCGATGCAAGACACCGGAGTAGCTAAATAACAACCTGCAGTAAACCCAGCAGGAATCACACAGGCTGGGATAACACCGCGGTGGCCTCCAGGGCAGGTGACTGGCAGCGACGCAGTTGCAATGCAACAGAAAGCACCGCTCTGAGCGTGAGCTGCATATGTGGTTTTACGGCAGAGTGGAGCTGGCAAGCACAAGAACCAACATCATAAGCTTACATAGAAATGACTTAGAAAGAAAGCTTAAAAATGTGTCCATTAGAGAAGTAATACAAGTGTGGAAAATCCTTCATAACCCAGGAAGCTGCGAAGGAGCAAAGGCTTACTGCACAGGAGGGCACCCAGGACTGGCAACAGCAACCTAGCCTAAATAAACAATGATCAACAGTTTGTGGACTTCTACAGAGAACAATCCTATAGGGAACACATGATCTGGTATAGAGTCGTATTTTGAGATTCTGAAATTAATAAACACTATTTTTCTGGTTTTTTTTTAAAACTAGACTAGAAACTTATAGTCTTGCCCACTACAGTATCCAAACGTATCTCAGTGCATATCTATTCAGAACACTCATAAAACAAGAAAAGCAGTCTCAAATCCCAGTTTTATATCTGGAGAACAACAGCAGGGAGAACAACTGCCTGGGCAACCAAATCCCTTCTGCAATACTTGGGCCAAAAGGACTCTGAGTCCCAGAAGCTGTCAATAAGCAGGACGGCGAATGCCAGACATCTTCAGCATCATACTTGCTGAAAATGAGCAGATGCCAGTGATAAACAAGGGGAACTCAACTCCCTTCTGGGAATTTTCCAGCCTGCACTGCTGGGCTCTGGCTGCTGGATGCAGCATTAAGCAAAAACAAAGAAAAAATGCCTTTTTTTTTTTTTTTTTTTGCACAAGCTAGTATTCTGCATCTATTTAATGCAAGTGAACAAAAGAAGAGTACAAAAGGCATCATTTCCACAACTAATGACATTTCTGCCTCTCCTCATTCATGCCTGAACCTTTTTACCTGGGCTGAGGACATACCCAGACTTGAACATCTTGTACAGTTTCAAGAGTACGCTATCATACCCCTTCACATTAAGCCAAGAAAAGCATATTACCAGGAAAGTCAGCGTATTCTACCTTGGATTCATCCATCTGAACCCAGTTACATCTCTCTCCCACATTAATGTTAAAGAACAGCCAAACTGACTTACTGCAGTCAGAGCTGTGTCCATCCATCAGCCTCCTCCCAACACCCAGGGATCCCATTAATATCTATTTCTAAGGGACAGCTGCGAGGCAGCACTAATGAAACCATGGATCATGAAGAATCCAGCCAGATCCAGAGACAGAAGATGGAGGCAAATTCACAGTCTACACTGTTTTTACAGGCAGGTATGTATGTTATCCAGTCTCTATGCAGCAAAAATAAGAGACATCAGTGGTATTCACTGCCGTCAGCTTCTTCCTGGATGTTTTATTTCCAGTACTACACACGGTAGGTTATCAAATCTCAAGAAAATTGTGCTCAAATTTGTTTTAAGTGGCAGCTTAGCATATGTAATAAGCAGAAAACTATTCAAGCACACAGCTCTCAAGGCTGCAAAGGAATTTTAAAATACATACAGAAAGGAAATGGCTGGGGTCTGCTCAACAGCTGAAGAAAAGCGTGAAGGCTTAGGCTGCAAGGGACCTCTGGAGGCCGTGAGCCCAGCGCCTTGATCGAGGCAAGGCCAGCCCAGGTGGCCTGAGGCCTTGTCTGGACAAAGAAGTTGACCTGAGATGGAGGTTTCTCAAAGTCTCTGTACAACCTGTTCCAAGAATACAGATAAGAAAGGAGAAATGCAGAGGAAGATATGAAGCAGCCCTCTGCTACTTCAAAGTACACTTCTATGAGCACACAAGCATTTTGACAAATATCCATGTAAATGTCTCATTATCATGCATTTACACAAACTAAATGCATTTGGGAGCAGAGTGTCACTTTTTTTTTTTTTTTTAAATAATACACAAAGGAAGCAAAAATATCAGCAACAAAATACAGCAAGTCAGTTCTGTGAAGCTGAATTCTTATGCCTCTGTTTCCTTCTCACAGAAGCAAAAATGCAGGAGCACAGAAAGGGGCTGACAACTCTTGCAGGTCCTCCCTAAGGCAGCCCTGCCTCTGCAGAGGTGCTGTCACAAACACTCACACACAGCCTACACCACGGCCAAACAGCACAGGGTCCTCAGTAGGCAGAGAAAGGCAGGGTGCTTCAGGAAGGGATAACCACAGACAATTGCCTTTCGCAATCAGCTTCTCATCATCACTACCTGCCTGCAAGCCATATCAGCCTCCAGAGAGCTGTTTTATTTCTACCTGATGAGAAGCAAACCTGAGGGAAGATGTGGGTTCACGCGGGATGCTGGCAGCTACGTGCTACACAACTGCTGTAAGTATCAGACTTGCAGATGAATGGCTGAGCCAAAGGCATGGTCTGCACATACTCATCAGCCACAACAAGTGGAAAAAGGCTTAACTTGTGACTGAGAGGACTCCAGTGTTGAGAAGCACAGAGCTGATCCAGACTTCAGTATCTACTGCAGCTTTTCAGCAGAAACTAAGGCACTTGGAGGCTTCGTGAGGGTTAAAGGGAACATCTTGCAAAAGCTACCAATGTCTATGCTTTGGACTTGAATGCAAACATTTAAAACTCTCCTAACTTGAGCTTTAAGTTAGTATCTGCATTGTATTTTATTTGTGCCTACTCCATCAGTACTCATGTTTCTCTGTTCCACTCCTACTCCATTCTAACCTGACTTTGAACGACCCCATTTACTTGGAGAACAGTCAGCTAAAGCCACGTGTGCTTGGCAGACTACCCACTGACTTCCTTTGGGCATCAAAGTGCATACATGCAGCAATTTCATTCTCTTTACTGCATGCTTACTCACTGCTTGCTAAATGGAGAACACATTAACACATACTTCTACAAAATAGCTCTCCTACAAACACTTGGAACAAAAACCCTTTTAAATAAAGACACGCAGCAGCCTTTCCTAAGAATGGAGCAGAGAAAGGCAGTGCTGAGCAATGTCAGCGCTGCCACTGGTTGCTCACGGGCTGCAGAGCACCACAGGTGCCACTTCCACTTGTCAGACTCACTCTTGATGTGGTGCTCCTGTCTTCGTCAGCAGAGTCAGGACAAAGAACATGAAGATGACAAAAACCGCAAGGCCAACCCAAAATCCAATCACAATGGAATCTGGTGAAAAGGAGAAAACAGTATGATCAGTATTTCACCTGCACCTGCAGAAAGTTCCCTTCCACGTGCAGTCTGACTTTGCATCTTATTCCTGGTCGGCAAAAGGGGAAGGATGATCAGATTTACCTTCGTTTTTAAACAGAAAGCTGCCACTGAAGCCCTCATTTCTAGCTCGTATTTTACTTGTGTCTGGACAAACCAGAAACGAGCTGAAAGAGGGAAGGAGCTGGATTCTCTTTGTTATCAATCTAAGAACAGCTCCCTTTGCTATGCCTGGCCCATGTCCAAGCATTGCTTAGGGAACAATTTCAGTACTAGCACACAGATGAGAGGATTGTTTGATTTTCAGGAAAAACCTCTGTCCCTGTAGCAATGAACTTCTGATATTTTGAATGACGTCTGTCTGAGACCACTAGGCTTCCAGGCTTTGCTGGATCTCTTAGGCTTAGGAAGGTTTAGCTGTCCTTCACTGGTAAAACAGGGGCTTCTAAAATAAATAGAAACACAGATTGGCTATTTGCTACCTCAATAAATATCCACAACCAACATCTAATTTTTGAGTTTCCAACTCTCATACAGAAAACTGCAACAGTGTCAGAGGAGTCAAATGGATTTGGGAAAAAAGGCGAAAAATCAGTTAATTAAAGGAAGATACCAACGCAATAGCTCAATAGAGATGCAACTGCAGTCTTAACCGTTATCCAGANAATAGTTTTTATCTCAACCCCCGAGTTCTACCTTATTTCTCGATTCCCTCCCCCATCCCAGCTGGGAGGAGGGGGGGGGATGAGCGAAAGGCTGTGTGGGGTTTCCAGGCGTGCCTGCTGAAACCAGAACACCAGAAAGGAAGCATCTTAGAAGTAACCTAGTCCATCCCATCCTGCCTCGTGGCAAGATGAAACATAATTAGGCCATTCTGAGGAAACAGGTGTCTAACCCATGGAAAAATCTTCAGTGAGGAAGGTTCCAGACCAGCAGCCTAGTCCAAATACTAGTATTACTGTTTTCCTATGACAAATTAGGCCTTCCCTGCTCTAATATAAGCTTCTAATACTATACTTCTTAGCCCACACACAGATCTACTAGCTTGCCATAGCTTCTGCCTGTGCTACCCAAAAGCACGGGATTTTTGTTTATATGCAGAAAATGTACAAACTGTTCTCATTTACAGCAAATGGGCCTACACATAAATCACCAGCACTACTTAAAACATACCTATGTCCACTTATGACTTCAAAGCAGACCTAGAGTTGTTCCTGAACTAATATCAAAACTTCTAGGAACTTGATTAAGAGATGGTACAAGTGGAACAAACATTTCCAGACAACAATCAATTGGTTACACAGCACGAAGCCAAAGCACGGTTTGGTCGAGGACCCTCAGTCTACAGGTGCTTTTTCACCTGTCCTTTCCATTGGTTGTTGTTAGTTTATGCAAATATTCAAAACTTGTGCTGTAAAAGTTCAAAAAATCAACATATAAGATGGGCCAGAGGAAAGCCTTAGTCAGGAGAAGCCCTCACTACACAGCTACTACTGAACCTCAAAGATCCGTAGAGCTACTTGACAACCTGCCTGACCCACTGCAGCAGGCAGAGTGCAGGACATTAACCAGAACATTTAACACTCAGTCTCCCTCAGGACTAACTAAAGACAGCAGAAAACAAGGAATCAGGTATCCTGCCTGGTACTTAGCCCCAGAGGTTAATCACATTCCCACTGTGAAACATCTTCTGCGTTAAAGGCAGATCTGGAGACTGGAAATCAATTCAAACCATTTGATCCTTCTCTGTGAAGGGGAAGTGCCTGCTGCAACTCGACATTGTCTCCCTGTGAAAATACTTTATCATAATCAAGTCACTCCTTAATCCCATTTTCTGGTACACTAAGGAGGTTAAGTCTCTCACTGCAAGATTTTTTCCATCTCTACTCTGCCACATCCCCACCACTCAACATCTTTGTAAAATAACTGAAGGGTGATTCAAGTACAGGTCTTCATGACGAATAGAAAGTGAAAGAGGGAAAAATCCCCCCGTACTGACACTCAGCATTCTTTTTCAAAGTTTAGAATCCTTCTTTTAGCTTCAAGCATAATGGCAACAGTTTATTTCTGCAATTCTGTGCATTATACCCTGAATTACCTTCAAAATAATTCTGTAAATTTAGTCTGTATTCATTGTTTCAAGATACATCTTGCATTCCACCTTATTAATACAAAATATTTCATGATTATTTACTATCCTACCAGACTTTGCAGTCCATGCAAATTGCACCTAAAAAGAAACACTCCCATTAAACAACTACTTAACCAACTGCACTGATAAGCAGAACATAAATTCTGATCAAGTAGGATGTCTTAGAAACATGCACATAGGCCATATTGATCAAGCTGCAAAACTGAACCTGTCAGTTAAGAAAAATCAAGATGGTCCAATGAACTACTGCTTCCCACAGGAGTCACATCTGCTGACGTTGTGTGCTCCCACAGTCCATGGATAACAAACCTTCCTCAAGGTCTGTTTGGTGTTTTTCCTCCTGGAAGAGGACACCTAAGGTGACTGAGCCCAAAGCTACATCTCGTTTGCTTTGCTGTGGCTGCTGACACTTCTCTCCTATATCAATGACATTCTTTGGATTTCTTTAAAATCAAAGCAGCAGGTCAGAAATCTCTGCAGTATTTCATTTAGGTCTCACTCATTTAAGTACAAATTACCCAAACCTATTCATTTCTAAATATTTATTCAAAATAAACAGTGCATCAGACCACAGTTAACTTTCAATAAAGTAAGACTGCATTTATAATACCAGCCCAAGTTACAAACAGATGAGGCAAGTACCTCTGCAACCTGCAGGATCAGCCTTCTTTTCCTTCCTAACAGACTTATAAAATCCTGTCAACGCTTCTCACTCACTCACCTGTTTTACATCTCTACAATGTTACCAAGACTTCATCTGTTCCGCATGCACAAAATAAACAAGTAAACAGTATCTCTATTCATCACAGATATCTTCTGGCTATCTTAGGCTATTTGCTTTCTAAAGATTTAATTTATAAAACATCTGGCACGCACTTTTCTGATTTCTAATTTCTGCCTTTGTTTCTGTTCAGGTAGAAGCTCCTTTTTTTTTTTTTTTGTGTCATATATTCAAAAGGTCATTTGACAATTAAACACTCCATCCTCTCACAAACTCCAGTTGGGAAAAAAAAAAGTGTTTTCTGTGTATCAGACTCTTTTGTCAATACCCTTCTCCACAGACCACTTACGTAAGTTTTTCTCTGCTTTCAGAAAACAGTCTTCTGAGTTCCTTTTCGTATGTTAAATTATTAGGAACCTCCATTTGCCTGTAGCTAAGTCAACATTAATCCCAAATTGGCCTCCAGCTCTTTCTTGCAGAATTCATTGTACCTCACAGTGCAACATGGTGCTTTCTCACGTTGGGTGAAACACTGATGTATTAGAAACTAAAAGGAACCACACACCTCTAAGGGCCAGCAGATCACCAAGGCAGAACATCTCTCATTGCTTTCACATCAGTTTTTTATCACCGGGTTTGATTCTACCATTAGGGCAAAACTTAGAACAGCGCAGCTGAGGAAGATGGAGCATTTCCAAGTGAGAATGTGTTCACTAAGCCTCAACATTGCCAGTTGTGATGCTTGCCTCTAGAGAACTTCAAATTTTATGAGCAAGGGCTGAAAATCACCTTGCACACAGCTGTGCCAAAGATTATAAGATTTAAGATTTCTTATGTGGTTTAAAAAAAAAAAAAAAGGACTTGTCAGTATTCGAAGTCTCTACGACATTGCAATCCTAACATAATCTCCTCTCCTCCTTCCTCCGCAGGTTTGGGTTTCAGTGAAATTAAATGTCTGGTCACATTGCCTCTTCATTCCTCAGCAGGCCTGACTCAGCTGGAATTACTGAAAACAGGAAACTTATTGAAATGTCATTGCATATGCAGCACAGACATAGACTGCTCTTTTACTCACACACTTTTACGAGATCAACCTGTTTGAGAATGCACGCAGTAACACAACTCCAATCTATCAGTTAAAAAACAAAAATTGCAAAGAAGAAGAACAGAAGGGACCTTCCTAGGTCACTGATTCAATACTGCTATCAGCCTCTCTTTTTCACAAACATATCAAGCTCCACCTGAAAAGCAGCTGTTCCTTCTGTCCCAACAGTAAGCGTTGCCCAGAACCCCCCTGCTCTACCAACAGCACAGCTGGATGGTAAAGCTGAGCTGCCATGCCCAGCACAGCAACAAGCTCAAAGGCAATCCAAGATCTGTTTTGCCACTAGACCTTCGGCAACTCAGAGGTAACAGCCATTTGTATTTTTTCCTCCCATCCTACTGTGAGACACAGAGCTAAAAAGAAGGCGTGTACATACACGGCAGCTAATCTTCGTAATCAGTAATCTTTGTAATCAACCAGTTTGGCCTCTGATTAAGTGGAGGAAAGGAATATAAATTAGATCCATGATAAAAGCTAACCTACATTTTTCAAGTACGTAACGTTTGTAAAAGTGCAGAGAATAATCAGCAGACTTTCGTAAAAATAGAATAAAATCTTAAAGGTAAAGTACAATTCAGGCCAAAAAGTAATTTCTGCTCTAGTTCTTGCCTTTAGGAGAGTTAAGAACTTCAATAACTTCCTCCTGAGTCTCCCAAAACTTCCCAGCTGTGCAGAAATAAGGCAGAGCAACCTTTCTGAGCAACTGACTGCCACTGCAAGCACTCTTCTTCCTCAGCCTGAATCCTCACCGTGATGAATGAGGCAGCACAAGTGTATCCCACCCTAGAGCTTCAGTACTCGATGGGGACCCTTCCCCACTTCTTAGAAGACCGATGCTGAAACATTTGCACAGTGTTCAGCTCAGAAACAGCAGAGTAACATGATCTCTTTCTGGCAAAGTGCCTGTAACACATCCCCCATACTTTTGAGTTAGTTTCTTTTTTTGTTTTTGTTTGACTGCTTCTGTTCTCTTCGCTTTTGTTTTTGTATAAAAAATAAATAAACAAACACTTCCCTTTCTTCCCTCCATCCCAAAAAATGAATTTTCTAGAAGTCAAAGCCATTGTCTAGGTTTAAAATAACTACTGGTCACACTAGCTTGTCTGAGCTAAATGTCCTCTCAGTTTCTACACATTTTTCATCTCTCTGGTCTCTGTCCTCCACTTTTTAGTTGTACTGTTATGAAAGAGCTCCAGCACTAGTACAATGCTGAATTTAGTACAAACATTCTATGAGGAATATTCTAATGACAAAAGTTTCTTCAGAAAAATAAATTTCGTCTTTTAAGTCTCTGAAAGCTTACAACTTATTTTTAATAAGGAAAATCAAAAGCAGCAGGGCTGCCAGTGCTCTTTTTGCATTAATGGGAACAGGAAGAGAACAACGTGGATCACAGCAAGTAGTAACAAGAAGCACAGGGGCTGCACTTGCTGTTATAAACAGTTCCTAGTAGCATGATATTCCTCAGTAACAATACAGTCAAGAAACTCATAGTACTCCCACACATATGAAAAGCAGTCAATAAAAAGACAAAAAGAAACAAAATAAACAAACCATTTCTTGAAAATAATCAAAAAACTAGGAGAGATTTAAGCACAATAATCAGTCGTAAGTGAAGAGCAGAAATTTTAAGGTGGGGAAGCTCAGCTGAAATAAAACACTTCTGCACTGAACTTACATTTATGAGCCTTCAGGCCTTCAAATGACACCGGTCCATACTCGTAGTACTCATACTCCCAGGTGTAGTCAGAGTTAGACAAGGCCTGCTGGGAGGTTCTGTTAGAAATCAACTTCAGGGCAGACATCTTGCAACAAATATCTACCTGTGGATATGAAGTGCATTAGGAAAGAATACATATTCCTAACACATCTTTTGGCTCTACACAGAATCTTCTCTTACTGATGGGATTCTCCCTTGTCACTGTTCCCAAGAAGAACCACTCATGCTTACAAAGAGGTTCCCTCACACCACTAAACACCAGTATCACTGCCCATCAGACAAGGCCATCACATTCCCTCCCACTTCTTCCTCAGTGTTTGTTGGCCAACCACAAGGCAACACAGTTTCTTTATAATGGAAAAAGAGAATCTATGTTCACTTTTGCAGACATGTCTGTAAGCGTACACAGTATCAAAACCAGGCTCCTTCAGCTTTTATGGCTGAAAAAATACTGAATCCCAAAGACCACCACCCTCAGCAGCTTAGGATGAATGCTGCCATGAGAATCTGGGTGGAGAACTGGCTGCAATGCCAGCCTCAAAGCATTACAGCATTCATACAAAGTCCAACTGGCAGCTGGTTACTGGTCCCCCCAGGGACTGACGCTGGGCTAATACCATTTCACACCTTCCTTAAAGAGCTGGACAATGAGTTAGGGTGCACTGGCAGCAAGCTCGCATATTATTCGGGGAACAATTAAAAGGTCGAAGGGCAGACTGCTACTCAGAGGGACCTAGACAAGCTGGAGATTTCAGCTGACAAGAACCTGAATTAACACTGGTGCAGCCAGCACATCCAGAGAAGTACTACTACTTCTCTATTCAGCACCAGCGAGACTGTCCCTGGGTACCACATCCTGAGTAACAGGAAGACACAGACACATGCTGGAGTAAATCCAGTGGAGGGCCACTGAGATGGTCAGGGAGCTGCAGCACAGCATGCACGAGAGGCCAAGGGAACTGGGCTTGCTCAGCCTGGAGAAGGGAAGGCTCAGGGGAGACCTTAGTGCTGTCTGCTGTCAAAGTTACAGTCAGAGGGCGTAGGGAAGACTGGGCCAGACGCCTCTCAGAGACAGAGGACAACAGGACAAGAGACAACAGACACAGGTTGAGACAGAGGAAATTTCAGTTAGATATGAGGAAAAGCTTACCTGATCTAACTGAACATGCTTTGAGCGGGAGATCAGACCAGATGGCCACCAGAGGTCCCTTCCAACCTAGATTTTTCTGAGCTAGAAGAGTTTCCATACACCGCTATAGAAGGAAAATAAGACAGGAGTGATTTTTCCCATAGATAACAAGAACTGCTATCCAACACTAATCATCATTAAAATTGGCCTGATAGATACTCTGTCATCACAACACTGCACCATTGATTTATATTTTGCAGAGGAATTTTTCAGAATATTATACAATTCTACACACATCAAAAGAGAGCACATCTTTGCACAAAACATCTGCTGCAGCAGCTGGAATCAGAACATCTAACTTGAGATTTACTACAAAATAGCATTCTATAAGAAACTGTTCAGTGCTCTTCTGACAGTAAACAGAGCTTTGGGTAATTCTGCATACAATTAAACCCAGCAGTGCGAAGACTTGAGATTAGCTGTTCACTCACAGAGGAAGCAAACATTTATTTGAATAAGGTAAGGTGCTTCACATTACCCTCACCCTCCTTCAGCCACTAAGAAAGTCCCCAGCTGGACTAAACAGGATGAAGCACAGAAGGCAAGGAATAAAGGTAGGTTTCTGGCTGTCATGGACAATCCAGTTCATGGCCTAGGATCTTCCTGTGTCTGAAGGAAGATGACAGGAAAAGGGAAGTATTTGGAAGTGCTCATGTTAACAGGGAAGTTCCTCCTCTGCTTTCGCAGTGACTCAAAAAACCTTCCTTATTTCCTGGAGTAAAAGAGAATGTCTAATTAAGCTTTAGACAGTCTTGTTTTTAAAAACAACTAAGGTAACAGCTGCCTTCTGGGAGAAGCAAATGGCACAAAGGAAAAACTAAGATTCTTGTCCTAGTTTGCTCCCAGCGCAGTTGTCTCTTACCAGATTCTGCATTTCATTTTTCTGACTGACCCCTGAGGGTTCCCATCATCTTCTTCCCCTTCTCCTCAGTGTTTTCTCAATAATGCATCTCTTGCCAAATTTTATTGGCACATTCTGTCTAAGCCTGCTTTTCTCTTTTGCAGCATTCTAGAGAAGTCTTTCATTTAAATATTTCTCACGTGGTTTGTTCATTGTCACCTCCTCTCTTTTATTATTATAACAACAGCTGAACAGGAATCTGCAGGCAGAAAACTTCAGAACAGGTTATATGAAGAGTCCAAAAGATGTTGTTTCTTTTATCTCAAATGCAAGCAGATGGGATTAATTGGGTTAATTAATCCATGTTAATTAAACATACAAATCTCTCCCCTAATCTAGCCACTGGTGTCCATCTATGATCTATTGGGAGAAGAGTCACTTCTGCAACACAAAGAACTTGTCCTGCTTTAGTTGTAGGTTCAGACACAAAGCTCCGGTGTTTCACCACTGGCTACAGGCATTTCTACGCTTACTTCCATCGTGGATAAGCCACTACCAGAGGGAGAGCTGCTAAGTGAAACTTTGGCCACCAGAGTAACCTGTTACTCAGGCTTTGTGGGACATAACATACCTCTTTATATGATCCATAAGCATTGTCCCAACCTAGCTTGCAGCTCTCTCGTAAGCTTTGTCCAAATGGTTTTAAAATCTTGGCCTGAAACACATTAAAATAAACCTTTTACATTATTATAAACGCCAGCCTAATACGGTGGAACAAGAATGAGCACAGTAAAAGCAGTGAATACAGAGACCTTACAGCCCTCAAAGAGCAGCAAAGCAGGGTGAGCTGGCGTGCCAGCAGCCTGCCACATGCATCTGCCAGTACGCAGCAGGGCAGGGGAGCACTCTGGGTGTCAGACAGGGGATTCTGAGAAGGAACTTCCCCAGGAAACAGTCAAATGCTCTTTCTTCCCCAACTGGACAGCAATGATGCACCCCACAGCTCTGAGGCATGACAAGGAGCTCTTCTGATTGGCCTTGCTGAGTCTTTTTGTTTGTTTGTTTCATAGAGGTCATGGGAGTCGTCTAATCAAGGCAAACACAAAAGCCCCTCTGCTGACATCAGTGTGTATGGACGCAGACAGCCTACCCTCACCCTGGCTCATTTCTTTCAGGAGCGAGTAGGCAAGTAACAAAAACCTTCATTTTGCTTACTCAGGAAAACCCAAAGCCAGGCTGTGCTCTGTGCTACCAACCAGGAGATCCAGGCAGGTTAGTCACCTGTCAATTAAAAATGGCAAGCACTCATGGCCTTCTCCTGAAAGCATTCGCTTGGTCTCTCTGAAGACGAAGGGATGTCAACAGGTACCCAGACACTCCCTGCGGGGATATGGCTGCAGCTCCTGGAGCTGAGTTATGCCTTCATGAGAACTTGTTTGGAGCCTCTGTGAAAGTTTGTAAGGCCACAGTTGCCTGCCAGTCGTACCCATGCAAGCTAGTTTGACTCTGCACAAAATCCACATCTATGAACTGCAGCAGCTGGACTACTTGCATCACTCTGGATATCATCAGCAAATCTGCTCTGCACAACCACTTACCTTTCAAACTGACACCAAGTCACTCTAAGGGCAACACTGGACACACGCCATATCTGAAGCACAGCTTCTTGGCTTAAGCTGACACTGAGGCCACAAAGGCAAATCTGTTTTTGTGTACATCTGGAACTGGCCTTGTATGTAACCAGCAACAATCACCTCCAAATCTGACCTGCATGCACAACAGCAAATCCATGCAGATTGGTCAACGTACTCATTCATATCTGGAGCAAGATAAACTATCGGTGTGCGAGAGACAAGCAATGGGGTAAATTTCCAATCAAAAACTACACTTGCTTATTATGTTTCCATTCTGCTTACTGCTGTAGAGACTGAACTCTTCATAGACTTCACAAAATAAACAAACTGCTGGCCCCTTGCGAACTGTGAAGATCCCAAAAGCCAGGCAGGAACAGAAAGCAGCAACACCTTCAACTGAGAAGTCTGAGGCTTCACAGAAGTGCTTCACAGAAGTGCTGTGCCCTGATGCATCAGCCCCACAAGCTAGCCAGTGCAATTAAACTAGAAGCTGCTGGCTACGAGAAGTTAACAACTCAGGCTGTTCCTGTATTCCCATAACAGCAGCAACATTCTGTATGCTGGGAGCAAGGGAACCAGCCATCATCACCACCACTGCACTGCTTTTTACTGCAGCTCAAAGACTAAAAGATGAAGTCACAGAGAAAGAAGTCAACGAGGAAAGCAAGCACAAACTCAGTTACTCTGCACTGCATGAGCTAAAATGTTGTATGGATCCCAGCCTTCTACAGCCCTGCACATGGCTATTGTTTCAAGCAAGCTGTGCCATTTCCAAGCACTGACAAGAAAGGAGTCTGTAGGAAATACTTAGCCAAATGGGCCTTGCTTCTTGCCAGTCCTCAAGATCCCAGACGTGCAGGATTTGAGTCCAGCCCAAGGTCTTGTATGGGGAATACTCAATCTTCCTGCCAGCAAAAAAGAGAGGAAAGCAAGCAATATAAATGCAAAATTGAGCAAGAAAAATAACAAGATAATTGAAAACTGACTGTACAGCCAAAATCAATCATACATGCTAACTTCAAGTGCACAACACCTGGGACTTTTCCGGGAAAGAAAAGAAAGAACCGATGTTAATAGCTCATGAAAAGCATCATCTGCATGAGCTATTGCACTTACACAGCAAGAATGATATTGGATTCATCACAAAAGGACTTTCTAACAATGGTAAGGAAAATCACTATTTCAGTCACTGCTTATCCAGGAACTAAGGACACGAAATGAAAAATTACAGACATCTGTGCTGCATACGACTGGATTACAGATCCCATAGCATACTTATAATTGTCAAACGTGAACTCTACTCCAACAACAAACTGCTCATGTGACGTGCACGTGAGTTCATGTAAATGTCTACTTTTCCATGAACTAGCACTCAGCATGCTGTGCAGTTTTGCTGCCATGTAGGAGGTCTCCACACCACCAGGTCCGATTTGCACACTGATCGTATAGCTCCTGTTTGTGCCTAGTTTAAAAGCAATGACTTCATGAATTTAAAGGAAAATGTAACGTATAAGAGACCAAAACAGTTTGCTAAGTATTTTCCTAAGAGGTCGTAATCATATACGCAAACACCGGTGCCCACTTGGTTCAGCTCAGTGGGGGCCATCTGAAGATTGGCAGAAAATAATACGAAATCTCATTGCGCTGAGTTCACAGGCGGCTCCACAGATGCAAAAAAAGACAAAGCTGACACCATGCATGCTCACTGCTAAGTCCTGTCTTCGAAGAAAGTGGAATTACACCCAACGAGACACCAGAAAAGCTGGTGTCCAGAAAATTCCTTCTATTCTTAAGAAGTTTCAATTCTGAGCTGACAATAAAGGAACAGGGAACTGTCAGAGTTAATACAGAGCCACTGGGACTTGCTCCCAAAACACTCTGAAGCAACCAGCTTAGCTTAATTCCAGTACCAAACACCTTAAAAATTACAGCCAGGGTATACAGTTCTAAGACTGTATTAACTACAACTGATAAAGAGATATTAGCCATAATTCCATTTATTTCCTGCAGCCAGGACAGGATTTTACAATCAATCTTCAAAGTTGAGTTCAGAAAACATACCAGGCTTTGCCATCCTGAATGTCAAAATGAAGTACAACAAGTACTCACCCTTCCACCCAGACAACACCTCTCCACAAAAGGCAGGCACAACTTGACAGCTGTTCCAGTCATAGGAGAAAACAAGACCAAATCTCCCTTCTAAGAAAAGTCTATTTTTCTAAAGAAAGAAACCCATATCTGAGCAACAGGTTCAAATTTTGGAGCCATCGTATGGAGCAAGGGCCATCCTCTCAGCAACCCAGTGCCAGACAAGCCTCACCATTGACAGCACGAACCCTACAGACACAGCAGTGCTGCACCAGAGGAGAGCTCTGGGTCCAGCTGTGTCCCCATCCTCAGACCTGCACACCTGGCAGCGTCACAGCCCAGGCTCCCTCAAGGCCAGACAGACTATCAGTAACCATCACAGCACGGAGATCTTCTCACTCCTATATCGTTACAAATGCTGACACTGAGGGTACATGTATTCAGCACCTCCCCAAAAGGATGGTTTGCTGGTCCCTCAGCTTTTAGCATTCTGCCCCTTTTTAACCTTCTGCACTACAAATTGTTAGGCTTCAGCCTTCCAATAAATATCACAGATACAGGTCCCGGGCTGAGCTGTTACAGAAAAGCTGCAAGCGAGCAAACTCCAGAGCATTCAGCAACGAGGTCAGAGTAAGCCACACAGGAAGGCTGCAGAGGACCTGCCCCAAATGCATCTGCTTTTGGGCAGCACTGTTTTCCTCGATTTTCAAAACTGAGCTGACTTGACAAAGCAGTCTTCCTTTTTCTTCTAACAAATGTTTCTTTCCAGCCTCGGCTCGGAGCTCTGCCTTGGCTTTGTGCCAATGAGAAGGATCACCCAAGTGCCGGAGCTGAAAAGCAGAGTGGAAAGCGGGTCCCCCAGCACAGAGCTCTTCACCCAGCATCCGCCTGGTGGGGAGCACAGCCCGCACACTGCGCTGCTCCGCGCTCTGACTGCAGGAACACGGTTGCTCCCTGCCTGCTCTTAAGCCAGTAGAAGATAAGCTGGCAGAGCCCAAAAAAAAAGAAACAAACCAACAAACCACAGGTATGACAAACCATTTGTTCAGTCGCATCCACGCTCGGGTATCTCGCAGCTGTGGTTTGACTGTGCTATGGCACAAAGAAGTCTGTGGTTTGAGCTCCCACCCACGCAAGGTCTGTAAAGCCATCATCCCTCGGGTGCAAAGCAACGCTTGAGCTTTTTTTCAGTTTGAAAAGTCACTGATGTATTACCTTTCCTCAAGAACAAGATAAAGTAAGTAAATAGTATGGCTTTTCTCCTTCATCATTCCAGCGTGGAAGATTTTGTTTCCTGAACTCCTGCAGCTCACGCACAATACGATCCGCAAACACTTCGGGCAGCCACCAAAACAGAACGTTCCCAAAAGGCAGGCTTGTCCGGGGATTTTCCAAGCCAGAACGGATTCTGCCTGGCTTTAGATCTAATGCTTCATTCTACTGACGTGGAAGAAGCAAACAATGTGTTGCAGTGCCTCACATACGTTTTCAGGCCAACGCTCCCAAGCACACACCCCAATGAACCACAGAATTGGCTTCATTTGTTTCCAACCCGATGGATGGATGGATGAGCGCTCTCATCCCAATCCGCACCACATCCCTGCACTACTCCAGGCTACGAACGAGCGAGGAGAGGGACAGCACGGACAGCAGCCCAGCCAGAGCCACCACCGACACACCCCTCGTTATTTCGGGCACGGAGGAGGCCCTCGGCCCGCGGGGCTGCTGCTCCCGTGCCAGCCCCCACCTCACCTCCCATAGCACGGCCCACGGGCAATGGGAGCACGCAGCAGGGGGCAGGGGGGCACCCCGCTGCCAGGGGCACAACCCTGGCACCCACCACTGCGCCGCGGTCACTGAGGGCCTGCGGAGGGCAGCGCTGAGGAGACCCGCGCGTCCCCCTCCGAGGGCACGGAGGGGGCTCCCTGTTCGCGTTCGAGATGCCGAAACTGCAAACTTCCCTTTTTATTTTTTTATTTTTTTTCTCCCTCGCAAACGCTGTAGGTTGGATGTTGAAGTTCACCCGCGCGCTCCGCGGGACGAAGCGCAGAACTTTCCCTCCAGCCCGCACTGCGCTCCTTGAGGGAGCGGAGCGGTGCCCGAGGGCGGGCGCGTCCCCTCTGAGTCCGAGCCGGGAGAATTCGCTTCCTTACAAACGCAGCGGCGCGATCCCAGCCCGACGCCTCATGCAGCCACCTCACGCCTTGCTCAGGGACGAAGGGGGAACTGCGGCAGTGCCCCGCCGCTCCGGGCTAGGCTCCAGCCCTAGCTCCAGCCCGCCCCGCTCCCCTCACGCCGCCCCACGCGCGGGGCTCCCCCCGCCGCTCCCCACGGCCGCACTCTCCCCCCAGCGGCCGCCCTACCTGCTGGGGCGCCGCCCCGCGGCGGTGCCGTTGTCCGCAACGCCGCGCCCCGCCACAGCCAACGCAGCAGCAGCGGCCGCGGCGCCCCGGCGGCATGGCACGGGCACGTGACGTGCCCCGGCCAATGGGCGGCGCGGGCGGGAGCCGTCCCAGGTGCGTGCTGCAGCGCGGAGCCTCCGCTGGGGCGTGGGCGGCTGCGGGCAACCGCCATGGCGTCCAGGGGGGAGCGGACGGCGCGGCTGTTGGCAGCTCCGCAGCTGTGGCTGCCTCATGGCAGCCCGCACAGATCGAGCGGGAGCGTTGGTCTTGGCAGGGGCAGGGGGTGAGCAGAGCCCTGGGCTGGGGGAAGCAGGCGTTGCGGGAGATGGTGTCTCAGGTGCCCTGCGGTGAAGGACAATCGTTTAGGGCTCCACAGGCTGTACAGCTGCTTCCACGGGTTGTACAGCCACCTCCGCCGTTTCCATCTCCATGCAATGCAGCTTCTCAAGACTATGAGACCTTTAAGAGCACCTGAAAGCAGTGTGACCTCACTCAGCTGCTCTAGTTACCAGAGCAGAGGAAATGACAGAATCTCTGAGGCTTGTTGGGGCTTCTGGAGGTCACCCAGTCCTGCTCTGAGCACAGTGTGCAGGGTGTGAGCTGGGTTTCCAGTGTCTGTGGGTGGAGGCTCTGCGAGCACTGGGACGCCTGGTCCGGTGTTTGACCACTGTCACTGCACAAATTTTTCTTATGCTTGCTAGAAGGTCTGCATTTCAGTTTATGCCCGTTGCCTCAAGTCCTGTCATTGAGTACCACTGAGAAGAGTCTGGCTCCATCTTCTGACTTCCTCCACTGGGTGCGTAGACACACTGGTGAGAACCCTCAGAGCCCTCTCCAGGCTAAGCCTCAGCCTCTGCTCATACATCAGGGGCTCCACTCCCTTCTCAATCTTTGTGGTATTTAATCATCTTGACTGCCATCAAGTGGTGTTCTTAAGCTGTCTGACGCACCTGCCCGACCGTACTTGCCACCACACTTCATACTGAGACCTTGCTAGTGCTCTGGCATTTCTCTTCAGCACTACCCTCTCCACGTGCTTCATACCATTTGCCCTCTTGCACTTGAGTAAAGGTCATCTGCAAGTAAGGGCATCAGTGAAACCATGTTTTTTTATCTCCTGTTTCTCTCCAGGCAGGATTGTGATCTTGGATTGTGCTATCAGCTATCAATGCTGTCAGCTTCATCTCAAAATATAGAACTGATGCTTATGCATCATCAGGATCACAATTGAATTAACAGAACAGAAAGTCAAGAACCTCCTTTCTACTAATTTCATTAATGTTTAAAAGACAGCATATTTTTTCAGGATTTTGTTTGTATTTCTTAGGCTTGAAAACAATTTAGCACTCAAGTTCCCTCTCAAAGAAGGAAGCCCCATGAAGCCAATACCTTGCTTCCACCTCATCTCCTGTGCTTCGGTCCTTCAAGGAAAGATTAGAGCCATCTTCAGAACCAAGTGCAGCAGACACCAAACAAAACCAAACCATGGCTAGGCTTTGTGGCTTAGGGCCACAGCAATGATTAGGGGCCTGGAGTATCTCCCATGCAAGGAAAGGCTGAGAGACCTGGGACCATTCAGCTTGGAGAAGACTGAGAGGGGACCTCATCACTGCTTATAAATATCTGAAGAAGTGTGGGAGTCAGATGGGCCAGGCTTTTTTCAGTGGTGTGCAGTGAGAGGGCAAGGGGCAAAAACTGGAACGTAGGAAGTTCCACACAAACATGCAGAAGAACTTCTTTACTGTGAGGGTGACAGAGCACTGGAACAGGCTGCCCAGGGAGGTTGTGGAGTCTCCTTCTCTGGAGTTATTCAAAACCCATCTGGACACTTTCCTATGCAGACTGCTGTAGGGAACCTCCTTTGGCAGGGGGTTGGACTCAGTGATCTCCAGAGGTCCCTTCCACCCCCGATGATTCTGTGCTTATGTACTGAATCAGAATTGCAGTATTTTCTCAGGTTCTTACCATCAATTTCACTTACTATTAGTGGAAATGCAGAATTGATGATTATGCAGTAACAGCAACAAAAGAAATGTAGTGCTCTCTCCAGATGAGGTGTGGAACTCTATAGGTGCACAAACTGTGAATGAAGATAAAGGTGTTACAGTATCTTTTCCTTATTGCTCCTGTCATTTCATTTTCTGTCTCTTCATGCACATCATTAATGTGCATGAATCCCACTTACAGAGCCGGCAGTGGGAATTTCTAAAAGGCAAAGGAATTCAGCTGAGGGAAGTGGAGAGCTGCATGTGTTCAGATTGCAGCTGACCAGAATGAGGATGGAGCTTTGTCTGCAGCATCTGCTTTCTTTCTGGCTCAGCAACTGTGGCATCAGCCCAGGGTTTCGTGATATTCAGCTAGAGACTGCATTTATAATTAAAGCACAAATTCCACAGAAATTCTGTCTACCAGTCCTTCTCACTTGCCAAATCTTTAGATTCACGTAGTCGGTAGCTGTTGGGGTTTTAGCAGCCATCTAAAAGCAACTGCAAAGGAAGAAAACGCTGTAACTTAGTCAGAATTGACACCAACACCTCCAAACAAAAGCAATCTTGAAAGGGAATATTATTGCATAGTTAAGAGCCTTGCAATTCTTATGTATCTCAGGTGGTTTAAATGGGAGGTGACAGAGGGACTTGCTGGTACCACTTACCACAAGTAGGATTATGTTGCAAGAATAAAGTTGTTTGGTTGCATTTCTGTATTTGTAAAAAAGTTATAAAGAAACCAAGTTCAACATATTTACCATTTTTCTGTACTACACTCAAAAAACTTCTCAAAGTTGCAGGTCTGTGAGAAGGCTGCCCTAGTGAGCTTTCCAGCGCTGTTGATGGCCAAAGGTACGAACAAATTCAAGGTTCCAGCGTCAGCAAAAGGTTATTTTGATTTTTCTCTCAAACTACCTTGAGCTCCACAATGTCATGTTTTGAAAGAAATACTGTTATGGAAGAAATCCTGTTTTATCCACCTGACAACGTGAAACTAACTTAAAAAGTGAAATCCAAACATCTGTGAACAGAGTGAAGCAGTAACAGGAGTTGCCCACTCAGGTTTGATTTTAGTCACATTAGTGGGAATAGGATGCAAATGAACAGATATACGTAATACGTTAATAAAAAGTGGGTGGGTAATGAAACACATTCATGTCTTTTAGCCGTATCACTTTCACAAGTGATAATTTTAAAAATGAAACTAATATTGTGGTTGCGGAAAACTGTTGGGAAACCTCGTACTATGTGAGTGGAATCACTTTCGGAGAGGCACTTCTTGCCCACAGTAGCACTCGGAGAATCCACCTTCCTCCATCATAGCATGTTTCAGTGCTCGTACGCTCAACTACCAAAATGCTGTCTCACCTCCACCTCCAGCGTGAAGCTCTTAGTACCATTCGTGTGCTAAAAACAATGTTTTTTCATGGTATATTCTATTACAGCTGCGTATTTACAATTAACATTCCGTGCATAAGTTTTATAATCTTGAACTTTGCATCTCTTAGTTTTCCTTTTGATAAAGGAAATTTCTTTTTCAGTAAAGGTAGATCAGGACTAAAGCTTTATTCCAGCATCAGCCACAGCAAGAGGTTAATATCACTTACCTACTGAACCTGAGTTTCCGCCTTGTAAGTTAGGCATAGAGATGATATAACTCTTTTATAACATCAGTTATGTCCTTTACTGACAGCCTTGCCCTTTAAAGCTTCTTCAGAATTACAAATTTCTGACATGTGCTCCTTTATTCTCCGTGTGACCTTCATTCTGTGTTCTGTGAACCACCTTTTAGTCATTAAAAAAAAAAATCAAGTAAGGTCATGCTTTTGCCAGTTTACCACTCACACCTGTTTAAAATCTGAACCATCTCTGACTCTGTCTAAATGCTGATTGGCATTTTAATGTGATTAATTTTCTTACCTCAACACAATGCAGATATTAGATGTAATTTGGAGTTTGCACCAGATTTGTAATCTAATTTCAGGAATTAGTTACTATTGTTAGATATGCCTTCATTCCCTTAAAAATATTTCAATCGATGGTTAAGCTTGGAATGAATGCTTCTTTTTACTGGCAGTGGTTAAAACATACAGCTCTTTTTGACAGACAGCAAACATCTAGAATTGAGTTCTTGAACAGCTGTCCCACCTCCAGCATTCAGTTACCTCTCAATTTTAGATTCTGAAAAGTAAGAGTACATTGCCCGCAGGACATACAGTCTGTGCTTTAACGTGGTGCCAGATGAGTCCTGTGACAGCCTTTAAGGTCTCTTGCCCAGCTGTGGCAAGGTATCTAGGCTACGTTAGCTCATCTGGACCTCTTCTTGGTTTGTTAGCACATCAGTGCTCTTCCTTGGTATGTTGGTCACAGAATAAAACTTTTCCTTCTGGCTTGTTTCAGCCTAATCTTTGGAGCATCTTTTCTTGTTCAGCCACAGTTCCTTTTTCCGGGATGAGCAGTGGTAAAAAAAAAAAAAAAACACTCAAATGTTTATAATTTATTCTTCTATGCAAAACAGGGAGGGGATGGGCATGTCGAAGACTTCATTCTTGGAATGAAGAAAACTTAATTCCAAGAAATCCCAGGTATTGTTTTCTAAATATCATGTTGGTTAAGAAGCAGCTTTTTTCCAGCAAGACTATTCGTGTATCAAAGGCATTATATCACAGAATCACAGAATTGCAGGGGTTAGAAGGGACCTCTAGAGATCATCGAGTCCAACCCCCCTGCCAAAGCAGGTTCCCTAGTGCAGGTTCCTAGTTTATTCTACGGATTCTGTCTTACTTTATCTAAATAATCTGCAGTGCCTGCATAGCACAGTAACAGCACAGAAATGTGCTCCATGTCACTGAAATTTGATGAGCTACAGCATATAGTTCAAAGCCTTATCAGAACGTCGTGTTCACCCTCTGTGTTTGATACACCATGGCAACTGGTAGAAATCACAAGTATGACTAGCTGCCCAAAGCAATAGCTCTTCCAGGTTACGCATGCTTTATTTTACAGACTGAGAAACAAGTAAACATTGCTGTCATTCACTTTGCACTGCATGTGCTGTGCTGTGCAAGGGACCGGTTCTGCAGAGGAATCTGAAGCTGATGTATCTTCCCAGGAACTCCACAGTGAAAAGAAATCGAGGACCTTAACTTCAGTTCTGCCTCCAGACATCAGCTCAGGCTTACAAGTGCTCACAGACCCTGCCACTGAAATCCAGGTGTCCCAGAGTTCCCTGTAGGGAACTGCCTGTGCTGAAGCTGGAGGAAGGAAACCTTTCCACTGGAAGTATTGCCAGATTTCTGAGGGCAGTTTTTTCTGCAGCTCTGTCCTCCTTTCACAGATCCATTTTCTTCACTTTGATGGGAAGAGCTGTCTAGCATATCAGTATTGGCATGCCTTGCAGGTATTAGCCCACAAGTGTAGATCGTCTTTACTTCACCCAATTCCCTTTTCAGTCCATGTTCTGCCTCTTGCAGCTGAAGCCGTAGTTTAGGCAGGCCTGAGAGCGGTGCATTCTCTCCTTGGAGGATAAATGGGAACATGCTCAGACAGATGGATCACTGCAAAGACGGGAGGTGAAAATGCTTCCTTGGTCTCTTAGACACGAGAGACATGATTTGTTCATCCTCTAAAAAAGCTGTCATCTTCTGACCACCCCTTACTCGGAGCAGGTTGTGAAGCTTCAGTTAAGCCTAGAATTTGTAACATTTCCCTTTCTGCTAGCTATTTCTGTTGACTCCTCCTTAGTAGAGGAGAGCACATAACCCGTAGTAGGTATCACTCTCTGCCAGAAACGTGTTTGGTCATACAAGATTCACAGTAACATGTTCACTGCCGTAGAAATGGAATCATTGAAGCACTACACAATTCACCGTACAAAAGTATTAAATACTTCCTGTGAGGCATCGTTAGCTGCACGGGACAATTTCTTTTGTTAGATAAACTGATACCTTCTGAACAGGCAGGCTGACATGCACAAAGCAATTCTTCTGGTCTGAAATAGAGTCCTCAAAGCTAAGGACAAGCTGAATGAGTTTTTACTTTAGAATCATAGAATCCTTAGAGACGGAAGGGACCTTTAAAGGTCATCCAATCCAACTCCCCTACAATGTTCAGGGACATCTGCAGCTAGATCAGGGTGCTGAGAGCTTGGTCCAGCCTGACCTTGATTGATGTTAATCTGTTAAATGGTTTGGGAAAAAAAAGGTATCTGATACCTGTGAAGTAGAGACTGATATTAGGAAGAGATGAGCTTATGAGGTTGGTAACTCAACAAAAGAAAAAAAAAAGTGAGCAGTAGTGAATCTCTTGTATATCTATAAGGGATAAACCAGGGCAGGAAGTAGGCAGAAACAGGGATATGCCACAAAACCAATGTTCTTTTCAGTCTGTGGTTTTCAGTATGCAATACAATTACAAACAACGCTTCCCAGACTCATCTGATTACAGTAAATACCTTAAGGGTCATGAGGGAGGTGAAAGGAACACTGTATGGAAATCTTGACAGTATGACAATAAGCAGGCATTTGTTCTGTACTAACTGCACAGTGGCAATTTGGTTTCTTCAGAAATGATACACATTCATACGCAACTACTTCTATAAAAGCAGCACCTGGCCAACATAGCCAGTACACGTACTGTGAGCAGTCACTGTAAAGACAACGTTAGTTTAAGAAGGAAACGCATCATGTTTTGGGGGAACCCCTTAAATACCATGTTCTGTATTACAAAAACAAACCCTTTTTATGGCACTTGTGCAATTGTCACTTCGGACTCTGCCAGCAGGTGCATGGAAAAAATATACAATCAAAAGTGAATCAGCGCCTATTGTGAAAGATAAGATCCTCGAGGGGAAGGAATTGCCTCCCTACCTCAAGGTGATTGATAGGGTCTCTGAAAACATTAACATTTTTCATTTCTTTTAAGCACATAAAATACCAAACATAACTTTAGCACTCACTTCTCATTTCACCTCCAATGAAAATCTTGCTTTTTAACAGGTTTGCTGTTTAAAAAAATATATATATAAAATCCTCAGCTGATACAATGCCGTAACTCACTGCATTCTGAATGTAACATTTTGACTTCTAGCCACCTTCAGCTTTTAGAAGTTTTCTTTGATAAAACTTCAGCTACACTTCCACAACAATGGGGGTTTTAGCCTCTGGTCCTTGTGAGTCACATTTCTTCAAAGAAAGAATCTTTCAGCTCGGACTAGGATAGTTCTCGGAAGTAGCTTTTAATATTTAAGTAAGTGCTGAAGTCTGAAGGCTTCAGGCTTTCAGCGAGCTTCAGCTCTGGCTCTTGAGTTCAGCAGAGTATTTTTAAGCTGCCTGCTGTGCCAGGGAGAGAACCACACTGTTTTATCTTCTGCCTGATGAGAACTGGATTGCTCCAGAGGCTGAGCAACCTTGGCAGGTGGAGAGCAAGGAGAACAGGGACGAGCAGTGTAGGAACCCTGTTGGTTGGTACAGGGGCAGAAGGTCAGAACTTTTTACCACTAACCAAGTGAGTATTCCTTCCTGCTCCTTTGAAAAGCCTTGAAAAAGGCTGCTCCCATCATAGAGAGCTTGTTACTAAGTCAAAAATGCCAAACTTCCTAACCTGCAGGCCTTTCTCTCCACTGAGGATTTGGCACTGAGATCATCCAACTGTACAAATATTATTTCACAGTATTGAAAAGTTTGCCCTAAAGCACTGAAAACCTTGCTGTGCAACAGGTAGCAAGCAGCCTTATTTCAGTTAAAGTATCTTTCTTTTTTGTCATAGACTATGCAAGTCTCTGTAAGAATCTATAAGTCTTCACTCAATAACAAGATTTTGTATCCATCCAAGATCTTTCTTTGACAGGGAAAAAAGCACTTCTCTTCAGTTCATTTAGGTCAAAACCTCAGTACACTGGCTTTGCCAGAGCTAATAAAAGCAACACTTCTGTGTTTCCAAGTCAATACGATTTCTGAGGTGCCCACTGACAACTTGTTCTGAAATGAAACTTAACGGAGTGGAAGAGATTTGTTGTGGTTTGACCCAGCGGAGAGCTGAGTGCCACACAGGCGTTTGCTCACTCGCTCCCTGCAGTGGGCTGGGGGAGAGAATTAGGAGAAAATATGGTAGAACTTGTGGGTTGAGATAAAAACTATTTACTAAGAAAAAGGATGAAAAAGAAATAACAGTAATTATATATATATATATACACAAACAAAAATAAGTGATACACAACACAATTGTTCACCACCTGCCGACCGATGCCCAGCCAGTCCCTGAGCAGCAGCCCCTCCCCTGGCCAACTCTCCTTAGTTTTATAGTTATTCTGCATGATGTCATATGGGATGGAACATCCCTTTGGGCAGTTTAGGTCAGCTGCCCTGGTCCTGTTCCCTCCCAGCTCCTTGTGCCCCCCCAGCCCCCTTGCTGGCAGGGCAGTACAAGAAGCTGAGAAACTGACACATCCTTGGCTCTGCACAGTGCTGCTCAGCAACAACTAAAAACATCAGTATGTAATCAGTGTTGTTTTCTTTTAAAACCAAAACATAGCATCATACCAAACACTATGAGAAAAAAAGAATTTCTGCCCCAGCTGCAACTAAGAGAAGAATGGACAGAGGGGGATGCCACGAGGTTCAAGACCAAATCAGCCCTCTGTATTCCAGACAAAAGCATTTGCGACTGTTCCCAAGGAAGAGTAAAACAAAATCCACCACCACAGGAATGCACTATAGTCAAGCATGTGGTTTAGGAGACTGAGTTAAAAATTGAATACTGGGTAAATTTAATCTGTCAAATACGAAAAGCCCTCCTGTGATGTGTGTGATATGCTATTTCTCGTGCTGAGCTGGTCTGTGAGAAGGGAGTGCAGTTCAAACAGCTCAAATAATATAAATAATAGGAAGCTTTATGGAATCATACTACACACCTCGTAACAAAACTAACAGACCTTACCTGTATTCATCAAAACAAAATCAGATGTTAGTACTTAAGAGAACATAGCAGTCATAAATTGGCATCAACTTGACAGGGATACAATTGTGAAACAATTCATGGCGGTGGTTTAATGATTAGTGTGGGTGGAAGCGATGTACTTGAAGTCTCCTCATGAGAGACACAATTATTGTTGAGGTGCTTCTCTCCAGCGAGAGCTTATTATTAACTTCTTCCACGTTTTGTGTATCTTCAGTAAGAATAGGTTTTGGATTACATGAGAGGGATTGAAAGCGAAACTGATAATATCCCTAAATCATTCTTACAACTCTAGTTCCCCATGAATAAGTAATTATCTTTCAATAAGTCTTTCATGATGATAATGAAGTGACTGATCTCCTCTGAGCTTGTAGAGTGCAACATCCAGAAAAACCTTGGCATCCAAGAACAGAAATCTAAGGAACTCCAAATGAAGTTGAGGAAATTCTCTTCTTCATTTCCTTGGTTGTGTTGTTTTGCTTTATTTTGTTTTTAACATAAGCCTGGGCACAAGGGCACAAAGGCAAGACGTGTTAGGTGAACATAAAGCTGAATGTGCCAGCACAGTCCCGTGATCAAGAACACCTCTCAGATTTGGGGGGCAGACAGACTGTCCTTTCTTTCTCTCTCATCTAAATGCTGGCACGTATAGCTGCCTTTGCTGCAGGCCATACCCAATGTTTCAGGAAACCTAACTACCCCAAACCTGAGGTCACACACGTTTGTTCTCCACATCTGAAGCATTGCCTCAAGCTCCCTGAAGGATCTCTTCGGGCTACAAAAACTTTGGGTAGCCTGTCAAATGCTCACTTGAAATTTCCCTGCCAGCGTTGCTGTGTTGAAGTGGCAGTTTCCACTTCAAATCAACCTGTGTGAGTATTAAGCACTGGTTGTACATGCCTGGGAAGTGAAATAACTAGAAAGAAAGCAGAAGCTAATGATGTTGATCCCAAGCTATAAGCCCTCAATCACTATGTTTGCAGTACCTCTAATAAGCACTGCCTAAGTTGGTAAGTACACACGGCACTAGTTTGTATCCCCAAAGCTGTGTCTGCTTGGCACTGAAGCCGATGTAAGAGCCATGTTTCTTCCTAAGGCTCATTATTCCTAACACTGAGCCAGACCAGCCTGGCTGCAACACTTTCCTGTCCCAGAGGTAACTCATTCCACACCTAAGAGTCGATGCTCTCTGTAGCATCTGATGGTATTCTAATCCCTAGCATGTACAAATAATACAGCAAGTCGTTACATCCGCCCATGAAGCCAATCAACTCCTATGGGATTGGATCTTACCATTACAAAGACGACACAAAGATGGCCTTTGATAAAAGCCACAGAGCTCCTGAAAATAAAATGGCATGGGCACGTACACCTAGCTGACAGCTGTAAGCATAGAATCGTCGAGTTGGAACGGACCTTCCAAGGTCATCTAGTCCAACTCCCCTGCAATGAGCAGGGACATCCACAGCTAGATGTAGATATGTAAGCAGTGACTCTCAACGCCCTGCTCTTCCTTTAGTGCTGGCTGCTTTGGGATGGCCAGTGCAGTCACACCAGTACGTAGGCCAGAGTCATGCAGGAGAGAGAAAGAGTGGTCTCAAGTGCTATCTGGTTTTAGTTTCTGGCTCAGCCACGGATTGCTTGGGCAAGAGGCTTCCAATTTGTTCCTCTGTTCTGTATCTGCTCCAGTGCCATGGCAGTGGGAAAGTTCCACAGAAAAGCTTAATATCAGGCTCAAATAACCATACACATTGTAACTACAAATCATTTTCTCCTACGCTTTGAGGGTGGCTTGCCTAAACAGCGTGCCGAATGAAGGAGGATAGAGAGATCTCTATCTTTTTTTTCCCAAATCCAATGATAATTGTTTTCCCCTGTGGCTTCATTTTTAAATGAAGGCAATTTTAATCCATCAATTTCTCTCTGTTTCATTTCCAGCCTCTTGGCAGTTTCCTTTCATCCATTTCTATCTTCTTTAACATTTGTTACCGCTTTCACTGTCTGATTAGATTTATTTAGGGCTCCACCTATCACTTGTTTATTGTCTGATTCAATTGCTCTCTTCACTCTCTTGTTATTTGATGCTTTGTACACTTTGCACTTTCCAGCTGTAGCAATCCTTTCTCCATCTTTCTTGGCTGTTGTCCGGTATCTTGCTTATGAATAGTTCTCATTTCATAAATCATCATAGTGTCAACAGTGTCATCCATTAGTTCTGGAAACCTTTGAGTATGCTAAACTGGTTAGGGGAACTGAGGAGCCGCCATACCGTGGCTCGTTGGATTCTCAGCCAAGAAGTAGGCTGCCAGTTCAGCCACTGCGTTTTTTTCTTTCCTGATACCAAATGCAAGGTTTGAAAAGACTGTTCCCAGAGTGAATACCCTTCCATTCATTGGTGCTTTTGATTGAAGGCAGAGCAGCACTGGTATCTACTGAAAAAAAAGCATATGCAGAGGGGTGGGGAAATTCCTTTTCCTACAACGTGCTTAACCGTGGGGATTGTCCCAGTGCTTGAGTGCTCAATCAGAATCTGAGTGAAAAACCCCTGTTCACACAGCAAGGGACAGCAAGCAGACTGCATTGCCATGCAGCCGATGGAGAAATGTTTCAGCTCAAACTTTCAGTCTTTCTTCCCAGAAGGGAAGAGCAGGGCTGTTAGGGATATCGTAACACTTATTAAGGAACAGGGAAGGTTGCACAGTTTGCTATTTTTCCCTCCCAATGTGAGGGAAAAATTTTCTTAAGTCAAGATGCGAACAGAAGGAAGCTGCAATTCTGTTACACTATTGCTTTGTTAACAGCAGATCATCCTATTTGCCCACCTGCCAATGCCACGTTTAACTCACAGATGCTTCAATTTTACGTTTCTGGCTTTTCAGCTGCTAGCTTTGTACACAAAGATCTCCTGTTGAATTTAACAACAAACAACAGTTGTCCACTCATCTAAATAACATAATAAACAGAATAAAAATAACAGAATAAACATTAGACGGCTTTCTGGGAGCTGTGACTGCACTGCAGGATGAAGACACTGGGAATCCGGCCTCTGGCAGAAACACGCAAACCATTAAGTGAGGCAAAAAACAGCTGTAGACAGACAGGGCGTTCACAGTACTTACCTTAAACTTCCAGAACTTCTAATAGGTAAGAGTTTCTCAGCAGCAGCAATAAAACAGAGTATCAAAGAATTGATTTAAAGGTAAGGTAAAGTAGAACATTCTAGAGGAGGAAATCTTCCATCTCTGCAGAAGCGGCTGTGGCTCTGCTGACTGTCTCGTCTCCAGCTGAACAGAGTTTACTCTGATCTCAGAGCACTAGCAGGGACTCCATTTCAGAAGATGATAGATGATCTTTTAAGGCCCCTTCCAGCCTAAGCCATTCTATAGGGACTGTTCTGTGCAAATGCTGCATATACAGCTCAGATCCTTCCACCTACCTGCACCGAAGCTGAAAGGAAGGTCCCACACCCACTCCTCCCTGGGGCTCACATAATTGTGCGTGTGCTTTGAAATGCCCCTTGGGGTGAGAGAAGTCTCTTGCCACCGAAGAGCTGAATTCGTCTGAAGTAGCATGTGCTTCCTAAATAACAGGAATGCTTATCAGCAGCAGCTCCTTTTCTTCAATTAAAAAAGAACAACTTAAATTATGCCATTCTGACAGCATCTGCAGTATCTGCACTTTAATATTTGTTTTCAAGAACAACCTAGGCTTGAAAAAGTGCCACTCTTGAAAAAGAAACAAGGAAGATTTCGAGCGAATTGCTTATTTGAATGAATTCTGTCGTGCTAAAAATATTTTTCCCCAAAGGGAAGGAGTGAGGGAGAAGGCATATGTTTATTGGTTGTGTTCATCAAAACAGCCCTTTGCAGTCCCAGATGGCAGCAAGAGAATATGCATTCGGGGCTGACCTCAGGCTTATGGAAACTGCAGGAGAAAAGAAGCTAACATTTGGCATCACCCCTTGGTCCATGCAGGCACACTGCAGAATTGTAAGTCAATTCCATTTTATTTTAAAAACACTTCTTAGGGCATCAGATTCCCATCTTTAAAAAACTCGTGTGTACATGTCAGCAAAATAACACCCACTGGTCAAAACATTTACATTTATCTCAGCTCTTTTCTCTGATTTTTGAGCTTGGCATTTTGTCAAGAAATGCTCTGAGGCACTCTGAAAATTGCCATTTGCATCAAGTTCGTGTTTTTCTCAATATGTTTAGTCCTTGTTATGCTGTCATTTGTTTGCTTCAGCGAAGGCTGAGATGGAGGAGGAGAAGGAGAAATGCAGTGTTTGTTGCTCTCGTCCAACACATGCAATTACCCCAAACTGGTAACGTGACAGTGGGCAGTACTTTCAAGTCCTCATTTTTCTAAGTGACAGGTACTGAAGAGCCTGAGTCAACTTCAGGTAAGTGCACTGCCGCAATCTGTGTTGTATCAGGCTGGCCCTAACTACCAGCCAGGCTGGCAAGTACATTCAGTGCCAGCACAGACATATACACGGTCAATACTGTTTCTTCAAAAAGGATTCACCAAAATGACTTCCTGAACCTTACAGTCAGAAGCATCATTGTTAGCCCCAGAGAGATGGATGGCTGGTGGACATAGAACTAAGCCAATTATCCTCAATTTGCTCTTCCAAGAGCCTGAGAACAAAGCTTCTGAGGTACAAGAAGCATAGGCTGAAACAATGTTTGGCCAGGATCATCCCTTACTGAAAACACTTCCAAAGAAAGGTGAGGCCAGCCTCATCTTCCCTCGTACAGAGCAGCGAGTTCAACAGCTGCTCTACAGAAGTCCTGGTTAGCACTTGTTCCAAGCACAAACAGAGCTGTCAACTTTGAGAGCAACAGCATCAGCCATCTTCTTTGGGCCAACTGGAGCAATCTTAGGGAGCCTCAGGGAAGACCTAGGGCTGTCTTTGAGGGCCCTCTTCCCAAGAGACCAACCTGTCTCCTTCCTACTAAAATCTTTGCCTGGGGCTTGTTTCCTAAGATGTTAGTGCAAGTTCACTGACAGGACAGTAGGTCCTACCCTGTCAAAGGGCAAACTTCTTGTTGGCATCTGAGCAAAGCTCCCCAGTACCTGCTGTGCAGTTTTCCATTCTGTGAGGAAAGAGCAGCCGGCTCGATGAGACAAGCATGTAGACACTGAGGCAGCTTCGTTAAACAGAGCTTAAGGAACCCAGCTTAAAAACCTGAGATACACACTGGTGGTCAGGCCTTGGGATGACAGAGGAATGTGCTGGCAGCGGTGCCCTCACAGAACGGCACAGGATGAGCACTGCTCCCCAGAGCCTGGCCTGACCCAGGGGAGATTTTCTGCAGCTGCAGCATCACGCACCTCAACACACAGCCATAAAGGAGACACCCCCATCCTGAGTGATGGGCTTGTCCTTCACACTCACCTGCCAAGCAGCACATGCTAAGAGGTATCCCTGGGTAATCCCTGTTTTCTGGGTATAGCCCTGTCAGCTCCTTTTCTAGCTCTCAGGTTGTATGCATGTCCCTCTGCACACTTCATAGCTGTTGTCACCGTGCTTAGAATTAGATCTGCTCTTATTACCTCTGCCAAAAGGAGATTCCACTGCATTTAAAAAATGCATGCAATCATTATTTATCGATTAAAATTTCACTCTTCAGGTTTCAGTGGACACGGCTTGGCTTAGAAGAACACAGATCCTGAACTTACCTTGCACTCGTGCTCCCTGCAGTAAATGCAATTTGCAAACTCTGCCACAACCACAGTCTGTGGAAGAGGAAAGAAAAGGAAGCACACTTGTACTTAGGAAGTTGCCTGGAGTACCAGGAGCACTGCGTGCCATTAGCCATGCAACTGTGCACAGAATGCAGGCAAAAACTGCATGACGTGCTCTCTCTGTAGGAGTTTGCCCACCTGAGACGCACTCTGGCCTTGTCAGTGTCCTACTCTGTCCAGCCACATTTTCCTGTTGACTTGATTCTCAGTGAGAAGCGCTTAAAACAAGCACCATTCTGGGTGACAAGCAAACCCCTCGTGGCACGTTCCAGCTGCATTCTCTCCTGAGTTGCCCTAAGACACCTCAGCAGCCACCCCAGCTGCGTGCAGCCTGTCAGGTCAGGGCACCGTGCCGTCTCGCTCTGACACACCGGTTGGCTTTCTAACAGATTGAGCTGTTGCAATATAACCAAACCTGCCCATCTCCCTCTGTTTGTGGCTCACTGACACCATAAAGCAGCTACTGGGGCAGTGCAGACACAGCTCCGAGCGCTGATTCCGCTGCCCTGTGCTGCTGGGGTGCAGGGTCACCTCGGGCCCTCGAGCTGCTGAACAAGGGGCAGCGAGGCCAGGGCAGGTGTCCTTGTAGCACCCAGTGCTCATTAGAAGCTTAATGACCAATGGAAACCTGAGTATTTCATGCAACTCCATCATTCGTAGTCAGCTTGCAGTGCAAAGGTTTCATTACTTTTTCAGCTGACTTGAAGCAGGAACAAAATCAGGTTTTTCTAGCTAAGAAATAAGCAGCTACAACACAGGACTCGTGGGCTTTCTTCACTTCTGACAGTAAAAAGGGAAAGGAAACACTCAGTTCTTCTTTATGGTTACTTTGATGTAGTCGTAACAGTAATCAGGAAGAGACTACACAAAAATTTGATCTCTGCCTAAAAGCTTTCCTATCAGATCTTTATTAGCCACAAAAGTTTAAGAAACAATTTTCAAAAGCAACAGTGTAGTGCAGGGGAGAGCTCTCCAGCAGCCATAGGCACACCCTGACATTTCATCACAACTCTCATTTCACTGACAGAATGCAGGGGGGCAGTGGAAGTGCCTACCAAGGTAAGTTACGTTTTCATTACGTGGCGTTATCAAGACAGATGGGCAATTCTCTTCCTTACACAGACAGGACACCACGTTCTCAGCATGCAATAAAGGGTTGGGTTTTTTTTAGTCTTACTTAACAAGGCATGGTGCTGGGAGATGCTGTTTTTCCTATCAGACAAACTGGAATGGGAAGAACTGAAGGCACACCAACTTCACAGCTGAAAGAGGAACAGGAGCTGAAGCTCAGCTGGTTACATTCGTCAGCTTAAGAGAAGGAAAGCGAGCTCGGTGCACAGAGAGCACTGCCGAGGGGAGCGATGAGAACAGCACTGAGCACTGGGACAGACAGACAGACAAACAGGTAATTGGTGCCATGGAGCACGTACGCTGTGTGGTGGCTGGAGCCTTCCAGTGGGAGGGAGGGGGTGAAGAAAGACATCTGGAGACAGCAGCACTGATGAGGTAAGCTAAGCCGGGGATTAGTCTCGCTGCGCAAAGTGATGTGTAAGCAACAAGTCCAAAAAACAATCCCCCAAAACACGCCGCTTAGGCAGTAACGCTATTCGGTGCAGGATCTCCCTGCTCGTTGACCATCTGTGGTTCCGCAAGACACCACTGCGGATGCAAATATCCTGCTTAGTGGAATTTTTAGAGAGACGAAGTCTCGAACATCAGAAATCATTTCAATCTAAGCTAAAACACAGAGAAAATCTTTCAATGTAGCAATAATGCAGACAAACAGTGAGTTAAACTATTTCCCCAGGAAGGGGATTGGTACAACTCCAAGAGCACAGCGAGCTCACACTGTGGGCCTGGATGGGGCCAAAACAGCCCCAGAGAGCAGCGTGGTTCACAGGACATGGCCAGGAGCAGCTGCCACGTCCCCGGCTGTTCTCAGGGAGAGGCTCCGCAGGAGCTCGCCGCGTGAGCGGGAGCACTGACAGCAATTTTATGCAGTTTGTGAAAAGAACAGCAGGAAGACGTTAAATTATTAAGCTTGTTTCACTGTTCTCAGAATAGGTACAGGGATTTCTGTGTGTAAGTCTTTCTACTCAGGAAGTCTATTATTCAGGACTCCAGTTTCTGATATTCTCTACAGGAAAATAATTTTGCAGGACAGTCTGCACGGAAGAATAGCACTGTTCATTTGGCAAGTGCGCTAGAGAAGTCCTCGTAATAAACCTGTTAGTCCTAGGAGGAATGGCAGAAAATCTTGATGGGATTGTGGATGGATTTAAAACAGTTATTCAAACAGTTTTTTGGATTTAAACAGGCTACTCTATACAATCTGTTCTGCCTTTACTCATTCATCTTAGGGTTAGGGCTCTTCAACCTGGAGAAGAGAAGGCTGCGGGGGGACCTGATAGCAGCCTTCCAGGACCTGAAGGGGCCTACAGGAAAGCTGGGGAGGGGCTTTTTACAAGGATAGATAATGACAGGACAAGGGGTAATGGTTATAAACTGGAAGAGGGTAGATTTAGACTAGATATAAGGAAGAAAGTCTTCACTGTGAGGGTGGTGAGACACTGGAACAGGTTGCCCAGACAAGTTGTGGATGCCCCCTCCCTGGAAGTGTTCAAGGCCAGGCTGGATGGGGCTTTGGGCAACCTGGTCTAGTGGGAGGTGTCCTTGCCCATCGCAGGGGGCGTGGAACAAGATGATCTCTAAGGTCCCTTCCAACCTGAACCATTCTGTGATTCTATGATCTTGCTGAAAGGTGGTAGGCAGGGAAAGACGACCCGACATACAACTCCCAGTGGCTGTGGCATTAAGGAGCAAAGCCCTCTCCTCCAAGCAGCCTGAGCTACCAGAGACACCAGATGCATTTCTACAGAAGTAGTACTATAGATACTACAGCAGCATCTGTAGTGGTTCAGCCTGCTGCGGGTGTAGGACATGGCTGTTCCTTTAGGCACAAATGGCGATTGCCCCTCCGGTGGGCACCGAGGCACTCAGCTGCCGTTTGTCCCTCTTGCAGCTGGCTTTCCTGCTCTCCACACTCAGGCACCTACCTACCTACAAGGCTCTTAATTCTTAGAAGTCTTGCCCCCAGACTTTAAAGCACAGTTACATTTTGTGTACCCTCCTTACTCTCTCTTCCCCATGGTCTAAGGGTATCTGAGCCTGTCATCATTAACAGCATAAACCATTTCATACAGTGAAGGCTGCTCCATTTTGAAGTTCACCTACATCCCTAAATTGCAACCTTCTTGCTCTCAATGTTTCCTTTCATCTCCCAGTACCCTACCTTTGGAGCTGTTGCTCCTGTATCCCTTACTGGCACCTCGGAGCTGAGCAGTGCTGGAGTGTTTCTTCCTGCCCACATTTCCTTGCGACGGTCACCACTCAGGGTGTACCCTCACAGATGGCTCCTTTCTAAAGCAGGATGGCTCTGCTCCATCTTTACTGGAGCTCATACTCAGACACTTGCTTTGTGTCTGCAGTGCCCGAGGTTGGCCAAGGAGAGCAGGGATAAAGCCAGGAGCAGTGAGGCTGCTAGCGGGATGCTCCCTCCCTCTGCCAGCCGAGAGCTGCTCAGCAACTTACCAACTCTTCTGCTCTGTCAGAGGGAAGGAGGCAGGCGTTACTTCTGGCTCCAGGAGGAAAATATTTTCCTCACACTGTGCTTCAACAGAAGCACTTAGTTTTCAATACGCACCACTGCAAGGTTCCCTCCCATGACCAACAGCCCCACCACGCTGTGTGGCATGCAGTCGCTCTGCTGTGACCTTCCCCTCAGTTTTCCCCCAGGTGGGTTTGTACATCTCTGCACCTTCCCACAGCTGAGTCAGACTTCTCCTTTGATTTGCTTTTATGATTCACTATGATTGCATCTTCTCCACATCATCTCCATGTATTTTATATGGATCCTTTACTTCAGAGAGGAGAAAATACATCCAACAGCACCTTGTTTTCTGCCTGCAGGTACGTACAGGGCAGCCATCGCATATTTTGATTAGGAACAGTTGCAAGTTGACTTTGAAAAAGTAATTAAAATCTCCCCTCTAACCTCTACAAGGCCATCTGTCAGTAACAGAACCAATACATCTGCTGGGAAGTTACAAGACAGACCAGCACGATTCGTGCTCACAAGCACAAGGAGATGCAAGGTGGGGCTTGGAGGACTTCTGGCCTTTGTAAGGTTTAACTCCTCCATCTGCATCCCAGGGAGCTTTGCTTCCCCCAGGGGCATCCGGCACCGGCTCCCATGGATGCAGGGGCATGGCTCCCAGCCCCACACCCACCAGCAGCTCCTACCAGTGTCACCCCAGCAACTCAGTTTGTTTAAGGACAGCCCTCTGTTTCCATGGGAACAAAGCAGCCAGGCCTGGGCTGAAACTTCAGCTTGTTAAAACATGAAATTCTGCCGATAAAAGGAAAATCAAAGAATGAAAGGCAGATTGTTGACTGAGAGGAGAATCTGTATTACCAATGCATGTGGCACTGCTGACGTATTGACAGCCTAGGAATATTTACTCTGGCCCAGGACTAAGCAAATTTGGACTGATTAGAATGATACATCATTAACCACACGCTAAAGCAGCTCTATTAAAACATGAATCTATCTATCTATATTTTTTCCTCCCAGTTATCAACAGATTAAATATTTGCAGTATCTGATTGAGAAGATGAACTGTAGGACTGGGCTAAGTAAGGAGAGCCTCTTTCCTTTTTAAATCCAAAGTTCTCCACATTTATCTGACCAATGTGGGAGAATCACGCACCCCAGAGTAGATTCATGTACCTGTGTTAAGGAATAAAATGAAGAAAGATGATTATTCTTGCTTTTGAATTTGTGAAAAGTTACGTTAATAAAACCACCTCAAGTAAGATAAGAAAGTTGCAAAAGTGACAACCTTTTAGGATCATACTTATTTAAAAAATAAAGTTATACAGGAAAAACCTGCCTTGAAGACAGTTTAAGACATAGGTTGGCAAAAACTCAACCTGATTTCACAGCACTTTGGAGTTGTCACAGGAAAACCCTGAGGAGATTCATCCAGGCTACAGCTGCACTTGCAAGAATCTCCGCTTTAAGTCACACGCCTCTGATCAGGTATTTCTGTTTTTCATCTCTAGTGATAAAGAAGCTGAATAATGAGACAGGATTTTTGGTGACATACAGTGGAAACCTCACCTCCACACCTGGAGGATGGCCACACGTCCGCTTGTTTAGAGGTTGAGCTCCAGGTGACAGATAGCTTTGAAAAATTCTTCTGTCAAAGACAGCAGAATACGGCAGGGAAGCTGCCAGCTCACCCCATCCCAAGCACAACGGGGCTGCCATGTCCCTCCCTCACTGCTGCTCGGCCCTATGAAAGACCAAAACCAACGCAACACCAACCCACAGCCCAGGGCTGCTTATGTTAGCCCTGTATCTGTGGGTTGGTTATCTCTGAAACACGAGCAGCTCCTATCAGCAATGACAGTTACTCACACGTTCTGCGTCACTGCATTTCTACACTGCTCCATCTCTGAAAAGTTTGCAGTCCCCACACAGAAGGGCTTTTATGTACATTCAGAGGAAAACAGAGTTCTGGGGCAGCCATCTGTGCTTCAGATGTGGAGAAAACATTGCCTGGTAGGCACGAACTGCGGAAAAAAAAAAAGATCACAGAGCTTCCACACCTCCAGCAAAAGTATTCTGTATTAGATTAACTCCTGGGCCAGCAGCGCACTGACTCAGCTCCAGAATAAGTCACCAAAGTTTGGGTGTCTGCACTCCCCCCATCACCCACAGAGCACCGCAGTTCATCCTGTCTGCGTGCAGCAGCACCCACAACGCTCAGTGCCACTGTGGGCATCCAAGATGCCCTCCTGGCCCTCAGCAGCCACTCCAGAAAGCCTGAGGCCCTCTGGCTGCCCTGTGAGACATCCTGCGTGTAGGCCTGGGTCACCACACAGCACCGCCGGTGGCTCTGGGGACCCTGAGTCCCACAGCCACAGTACGGGGCTGAGTCACAGCTTGGGACTGCACAGACCGCATCGATTGGAGCTCTGACTGCAGAGGGAGTCCAGAATCTCAGCTGCAGATGCCTCATTTTGGGCATCTCCATTTCAAGCTAAATCCTGCTCTATGACAGTTCTTAAAATATACAGCCAAAACTCTGACCTGTAAGGCAGCTGAGTTTTTTCAATGGTTTTTTCCCACCTCTCACCTCCACATTTCTATTTAATTTCTTAACATGCAGTAATGAGTAAGAATGAAAGAATGGAAATACCTCACTGGACAAAATACCTCACCTGGACAAAATGGGAAAATACCTCACCTGGACAAAAACAGCTATGGTACTCTCAATATCAATCTAAAAAGAAAAAAAAATAAAGTGTTTTGCGTGTAAAACATTGATATCCATCTAACCGCAGGACACATCTCACACAACTTCCATCAACGAGAGCACAACCGAGAAGCAGAACGTGCACTGAACCCGCCTCCCTGCTGCTGCTCTTCTTGCTGCCTTGGGAGCTAAGCACTGACCAAACTCGTGACAAATCACATAGAATTTGACCACGGAGCCTATGGCTGGGAAAGCCTCGGGAGCCGGGCATCTTGCCTAAAAGTCAGCTGCTGGCAAGAGGGAAGGCTCAGGGTCACCAAAGTGTGGCAACAGCTATGGCATTGCAGCTCTGAGTTGTAAGCCTGAAAGTCCAACTCGCCGTTTGGTCACCTCTGGCACAGAGGGCATGAGAGCAGTACTGGGTGCACACCCAGCCTGCTCCAGCTGTGCACCGGAACCTCCACAATTAACTGATTGCTGTAGGAGCTCAGCAGCTGGGAGTTTGGGACCACTACTGATATTCCCCAGGCAGCTCCCAGAGTATCGCATCCAATTCTTGCTCTCAAGGGCGTTGATTAACATCCAGGGTGGTCCCTGTGACAGAATCGATCAAGTTGTACACAGATGAGACGTTCGTCAACAGCTAATAGAAATTGTTCCTGCAGAAACAGCAACATAAGAGCAAGGAACGGTATTCTCTACATCGTTAGGATATTTCAGAGATGTTTTGTAAGCACTGAAAACATTCAATAGCAACACACACGTGTGTTGTAAAGCACTCACACGGGACCGGGGGCCACCTGGACCACAGGAAGTGAGCACAACTGCACTCCAGGCTCCGTTGGGATGGAGACTCCTGGTCAGAAGGCAGAGGGGCTGCAGCAGCCACCCCTCCACAGCTCCCAGCTCAGCCCCTAGGACAAGCACAAGCACTCTGCTGTTGCAGGGAATTGCCACGGGGTCCTACTGATGACCAGCTTGGTTTTGAGCCCTCATTGAATGCGCTCAGCATCTGTCCTGCAGCGTTTTGTGAAGGAAAATCATTCCGTTGAGTCCAGCAACTTCATTAATAAGACTTTCCCCCCTTATTTGTAATATGTGAGTGTGGTCTCCTATAAAGTGACACACTACTTTCCAGCTGTATTATTTAGTACCGTCTCTGTAGCTTTCTTCTGTGATCTCTCATTACTCAGTTCTGGTCTGTTAGCATTTCCTTTGGTAGAATCCTTTCAGCAGCGTTTTGAAATTTTCACATATACATAACCAGTACCTACATTCCAGTACTTCTGATGTAGAGAAAATGACAAATTGTGAACAATATTAACAATAGTAATCCTAAAGAATACTTCTCCACCTTCTATTAGCTACTTCTACCTCTAAAACCATTATACACGATGCATGGTCTCCATCTGATTTGCAGGTGCTAAAAGAAGTGAACACACTAGACACAGCCTCTGAACATCTATACAACTCTTTCCTCCTTTTTTTTTTTTTTTTTTATGAACACAATTGTTCCTAAGCAGACTAGCGACAGAACATAAACAAAGAGATGTTATGGAGAAAATACATTGTGCTGGATACTCAACTATCCAAGGTTACAGATCACCTGCAGTAATCCAACCTCATAGAGAAAGTTGTTATTTACAAAAACACGCACGTGGCTACAACACTCCCGTGGCTGTATGCTTCAAGGAAAAGCCAGCTACTGCTGCTGAAGTCTTCCTTACTGCAAAACAGCAGGCTAAGCGGATACAGCTGTGAAAAAATCTGATAAAGAGGAAGTATGTGGTCTTCAAAACACAATGGGCAGGTTAACTGCGGATTAACAGGAACTGTAATCAAAAAACCCTAAGTTTTTGGAAACATTCATAGAATCTAAGGACAGTGTGGGTGTGAAGAAACCTCAGGAAGTCTCTGGTCCAACCTCCTGCTCACAGCAGCACCAGCAGAGCTCAGAGCTGCATCCAGTCAGGTCTGGTAAGCTCCCAGGGGCAGAGACCACACAACCACTCCAGGCAGGCGATGCCATCCCAGGTTTCGGCAGAACCCTGCCCAAGAGCGGTGCCTGAGGCATTCATCTGAAAACACCAAGTACTCGATTTCTCTGGCATTCCTTGTAAATGGCTTTCTAAGCATAAGGCCACACAAAGTGGAAGAGTTGCAGGTTTGCAACATTGATCACATCACCAGCAAGGAAGAAGGCTGATAACAAGAACAAACCAGCTCCATTTCAACAGCCACAAAAGGCTGCGACGCCACCTAGATACAAACACGAGCATCACTGCCTTCAGTGATGCCTCCTTGATTTTAGACATTCCGACCAATGTTCATCACTTCAAGAATTCATTTAAAATCTGCAACGAGCCTTGTAAGTATTCCAACAATACAAGCAGAACTTTGGCCCCTTCCAACGCAGTGCCATACCTACATTAGAGAGCTGAAAAAATGTCAAATTGCCATTTGTTGCTAAGCTACTCTGTGCAAAGCACCTTATGAGTAATATCAGCCCTACTCAGAACTACAAAGGAAATCAGAGGCTTTTAGAACTACGACAATTGGTCCTAAATTACATCTTAGAAGTCCTCAAAGTGCCTGAAGTTTTGAGTGCCCATCTTGGGGGAAAAGGACAACTCTGCTCATCTAAGTCCACTTCAATCCAATGTCCCTTCACTTAATACCAAAAAAAATGTTAAATTACGACTGCTCTCAGCTGTGTAGTTGGTTGTGAGCCGGATTTCAGTGGTGGCAAAAAGTTGCTTAAACAGGAGTTTTCCAAATTGGAAATGCAGAGTGCTGTGCCGATAGCAGCCCTCCAGTGCTGTCTGGAAGGGCCACCATCACCACAGGGATATGATCCTTGACAAGACCAGAGCAGTGAAGACTGTAGGTAAAACTGAAATGTGGTCAACATTCTCCTTTTTCCAAACCATCTGGCTCAAAGGAGATAAGGAAAAGATTGCAGAACTGTACCTGCAAGAGAAGCATGAGAGTGGAAAAACGTCTTATTCTACAACACCATTCTATCAAGTAGCGAGATCATAAAGAAAAGTTTCTGAAGATTCCCATTCAAGCTCTGATTTAGCGTGTAGACTTCCTCGTATGACTTCCACAGATCTGTGTGGTGGTTGGTTGGCTGGTTGGTTTTTCAAACTGCAAAACCTGGATGCAGCAGTCTGATTTAAAAGGCAGAAGATGTATTTCCAGGACACTGGCATTGTGCCTTCTTGTGTGGGAGGGTAACAAACCGTTTATTTCAACAGCATGTACTGTGAGCCACTGATGTTAAGAGGTCACTAATAGAAATATAAACTGCATGACTAACTTCTAAAATGAGTGCTGCAGTTTTATAATGCAGGGAATTTTCCAGAGAAACATCTAAAGGTTAGGATGACATAAGATACACCCACATGGAAGTTTCTGGGGCTCCCCCTAAAACTCAATTTTGCTCAGAAAAAATGCATAGAAGGAAACAACAGAGCAAATTTTTCTGCCATACCGAACCTCCTCCAGAACAGCTGAACTACTCATGCACTGAAATAAGCAAAACATTATTATTTATTTTTGTTAATGCACCTACTAGATGATGGCATTTTTCAAATTCCCTACATTAACAAGTTGATTTTATTAAGGAGTATTTTTTTTAATTAAAATTCTCTCCTAATGAACACACAAATATCTCTTTGAGCAGCAGCAATGATCAACTGTGCCTCTTCACATTGGTTCCTTGAGCCTGTTTTCATCAGCCTGTGAATATGCAAGTATTCCAGAATCAGAACTGGTTTATTTGCAAGTATGTTTTCCTATAAGAGCTAAGCAATGGTTTTCCTCACATGTACCAAAGGCAACAAAAGCCATGCAGCTGAGTTTCTAAAATACAGCTGACAAACAAATTACTGTTACAATTAGTCATTCCTTTTCACTATCAGCAGTGCTAACAATAAAACACTATTAATGATGGATTACAACCTATAATCGGGATTTCCATCTGAATATCTTCAATAATAAAGTATAATATAAAATTTATATAGTGTATAATATTAACTAGCGTGCTTTTTGTGTTTCTTGTGTGGAAAAGCCAGCATTTTATGCATCGTCTCTTGGCAGACTTAGTATTAATATACCGCAGTGAAGTATTTATTTCTTCAAGCTACCATTCTCATCACACAACAAGTATCTACAGCTGTAAATGTAACAAGAACTACACAAAGGGTCTATCCAAGAACGCATTCCAACCAAGGAGCTGAGAGACTGCAGATGTCCCTTTTGCCCCAGAAGAGATTTTCCGTAGAAGTTTCCCATTTGAGCCTGATAACATAATAATTAAATCTGTGCCTTCTGACAAATGTTTCCAAAGTTCCTTTTGGTAAAGTAATACAGGTTTGTTTCTTGGTGAACCACCTCCCAGAGATGGCACAGAGCAACATCAATTTCAGAGACTGTTTCTCAGACATTAACCAGATAAATGATAAAAAGCAGTACAGGAGAATATTTTTTTCTGATGTCATCTTCCATTTCTAGTCTTGTTTCCTAAGAAAATGGAGCTCTTATGGTCAATCTTCGCACATCACATAAGAGCTTATTTCTTCTCTCCTCTTTCTAGCCAATAACTCTGAATCTGCAAGCCAGCTTCAACAGTAGCTGGGGAGTGATATTTTCTGGAGCAGAAACTTACTGTAAAAGTCAATTTAACCAACTGAATAATCATGGGAAGCTCAAAGGCAAAGGCAAATCAATGAAAGAGTGCTGAAGTACCGGAAAGCAACAGCAACAAAAATCCACCTTTCAAGGCATCAACAAGTTGCTTTCCCAGAGATGTGCACAAGATGTAAATACATAAAATTATGCCACAAGTTGACAATCTAGCTAGGAAATATCAGTTACAAATACTCTGTGTACTTATTTTATATACTTCTATATATTTTTTTTAATTTATAGAAAATATTTAAGTATTGGTAACAACCAATCACATAGTAAGACCATCTGAAGTTTCAAGATAACTTTAGGTACTTTTTGAGAACTTGATGCCACACCACAACAAAACTGTAGCGCAGCTACATGAAAAAAAAATCCACACATGAAAAAAGCCACCAAATATTTCAAACGAATGAGAATAAATCAAGTTGCCCACAACAATCCAGTGATTATAACTTGTGACAGTCGAAATACCAAAGCATGAAGATCTGCATATGAATAGTAGTTTTGCATTACTTAAAACTGGTAGTTTGACAAGCCAAATCGTTCTTCTCAAAAGAAAACCGAAACACTTGCTATTCAATGCTCAATATTGTCACACCCCATACTATCATTAACCTTTTTCTTGCTGACAGTGGAATGGGCTCCCTGCAGTGCATTTGTCCAAATGGTAAAAATGGTAACGTGATGTTACTCCTTCACCAGATCAGATTCAGATACTCTATTCCTATTACAAACAGAAACACTTCTGAACCTAGCCTCCGCAGAGGCTTCTGATAAACGTTCTGGCATATCCGTATCCAGCATGGTCAACGTTACTCCAAGGTATCCAAGATCCACGTGCCTTCTGACACTGAACATAACTGATCTCATCGGGGTCTGGTTCCTCATCCTTCCTGACAGCGCTGAAGTCCACAGGAGCACAATTTCCTTTGAGCTGCAACCGTAAACAGCAACCACCACCGGTACACCAGACTGACCTGCAGACTTCCCAAGCTTCTCACCTGCTCAGAAGGAGTCCCACATCTACAAACCCCACAAGGGCTGTACAAAGCCTTTGGGAAGTCACACCCTGTTGACAAATATACCCTAGATTCTAAGTCAAAGGATAAAAAACACTCAAGTGCTGTGTCACGAGAGTTACTTATCCAAAACACTTTGTTTAGATCTTGACTGATGGAAACATTAGAAATTTCTCAGCATCCTATGGAAGATGTAAGCTTAATTCATTAACATCAAAAACAATTAAAATTCAATGTTATGAGCATTTTATTTTTCCAACATAGTGCTGATGTTTCTGCTCAGAGGAAAAGAAATCTGGTCACAGAGCAACGGGGCTTGTAGTACAACTCTCTACAAATAATGTATTGCACAATTGTAACTGAAAGCATTTAGGTTCCTTCTAGATGACAAAATAGCAACAAGACTACTGAAATAACTTGTGACCTATGGGCAATGACTGACAACCACGTCCTTTTCTAACTTCAAGTCTAACAAATGAGAGGGCACTGAAGATGTGGCAGCTCAGTTTAGGATAGCCAGTCACAGTCAGATAGCAATTTAACCCTTTTCGAAGTTAATATTAAAATATTTTCCATGAGAGCCAAATTATAGATCCCACAGTCACAAATCTGCCATCTTAGGAGGAACAACCATTCAACACATAAAAGGAAAATGCAAACAGAAGTCATAACGAAACTATGCTTTCAGATATTACCAGCACATCTAGAATGGTGGCAGCCCTTTTACTGCTTTTTTTCCTCCAACTACTATTTGACAGCAAATTACAGCCTTTTACTTTAATAGTGGAATAAAAAACACCCACAGATCTAATACTGTTATTTAATAATACTGCAACCTGTCAAATATTTTTCCATGGTCCTTACCACGGTATCCGCAAGCCTCAGGCTGCCACGTTTTTACCCTCAGAGCAGCTCACGATAGGGGATCCATAAAATCAATGAGGTCACATAGGACGTTCCATGGCAGACCAAGACTCTGCCTTTGTTATGAGTTTTCAGTTGCTGTCCTAAGCTTCTGGAAGCCCTTCTGTATCACATTTTAAACTGAAAATACAGAAAAAATCTACAAAAATACATTAAGCAATGTAAACTTTTTATTATTATTATCTGAGGTAATTTTTATGTTTTACCAAAGGTACTTTTATTCTTTGTTTACAAAGCCAAAAGACATAATTGGATCACTTGCAAGTCAAACAGCGACTTCAGATGAAAAAGAACATTTTTCAAGGACCGTTACCTGAGTTACAGTGCAATATCTAAATTGAGACAGTATTGCTCTTCAGACATTTTACAGTAAGAAAAAAGTTTTTCAGTTCAAAACCTAAATCAGTGCTTGCAATAAACTGAAGAACCACCAACAAGAAATATCTTACATAATGCATACTGTACAATTCTGCTTCCCTCTACTATAAATTAATACCCATGATGACTAAAATATTAGCAAAAATATTTACAAAAGAAAAAAAAAAAAACAAGATAAAACACAGTATAAAATATTTTTTTCCAAAGATGTATTTCTTCCAAGAAACAGTTTGGTACCAAGAGTGAAATCTCAAGTCTTACAAAATTGCTTAAATCCATGAAAGTAAATAAATAAGATTGTATTAAACAAACAGACATTGATATCCTCATGTGTCCTATGCAGTAAAAGCGTGCATCTCTTCTTGGGAGTATCCAAGATCCTTCAGATACCTGAAATTCAGAAATCAAATTTGTAATATCAATATTTGGAATGAAAATTCAGCATAAAACAGCTCAAGCAGCACACCTTCAGCTCCACCATCTTGTTTTCATTAAGACACGCACAATGAAGTTTACTGCATTAACGCATTTAGAAAACACTTAATGACCATATAGTATATGACATGTCAGGATACTGAAACAACTCCTAAAAATAAATACAGTTAGCATTTGAAGTATCTCAGATTTCTCAAAAGATAACAGTTACTACACAGTTCCACCCTGCATTAGGTCTGTGCAGCTGACTGCAGCAGCACTGCAGAAACCTAAGAGCTGTCCATTTGTTTCAATATTCTGAAGCTGGGTGAGAAAAGAGAGACCTTTATCTTCAAATATATGCCATACAGTGAAAGCATTGGGTACGGATGTAAGTAAATACATTAATAAAAATCAAGATAACTGCTTGCCATAGAACAGCAGCTTTCATTTTTTACTTTTACTAACTCAATCTGTCAAGCTAACACCTACACAGTATGCTTATTTCCTGCTATAACAACTTTTCTCTGAGTAATGAATTCAAAGCAGGACTTAAAACCCTGGAGAAAAAAACAGTTGTTGTTAAAGCGGTGCTCTTAGAAAGTTTTGGACAAGTTACTAAAGCTCATTAAACTCGCATACTGTTATAAACTCCTAAAATACAACAATATGTATTTTTTTTAAAGCATTCACTTTTTCAGTTAAAGTTTTCTTGCAAAGCACAAAACTGAAAGCCATTTTTGAAAGACTTCCAAGTCACAAACAGTATAGCAGGAAAGGTGATCAAATTTAAGAAACTCCTCATTCTCTAACTCATCACTTAAAATACTCACTGTACTCCTTGCTCTGTAAAGGGTGTTGGACCACAGATGCAGATAAGCACTTTGGAGTCTTTTCTGCTTCTTTTCACACACTCAGAGAGAAGAGATGAAGAAATCTTCCCCCGTTTACCCAACCAATCCTTTGTTGGTTCTGAAAGAATGAATTGAACCTCAAACCTGAAATGCAGAAGAATATTCCAGAAATTGTCTTTGGTTAGAAATCTGCAATACTCTGACACTGACATTTCCCAGGATTACTTTGTTCTGCTCTACTCCCACCATGCAGTGTCAATCAAATCACCTCAAAAATTGGGTATTTAATTATTTAACACAATCTTTAAATGCTAAGAATGGTAGCTGTGTATTTCACCTTAAAATAAGCAAAAACAGCTAATAAATAAACAAAAAAACAATCAAGACACTGAAGCAGATTTTATTTTTCCATTATTCGCTTATATAAATGTTGGTGTAGCTCAATCCGCAAGCAGGGAAATAAGACTGCTGAGCCAAACCTGAGAAAATGTCAGCAGAATTTCGCTAATGAGAAAATAACTCGTTTCTAAAATCCACTAACAGCAGTTACCAAGTGAAAAACAATCACTTGTGTATCTGAGGCTGCTATTGAAAGGGAGAAAGTGATTTTGCTGTAAGTTTGCACAATGTCTAGACTACAAGGCTTTGAAGGTGCCAGACATAACTATGTTATGAAATGATATTGATTTTTCACACCAATACTATGAAGGAACAGCTGAAGTTAACTTGTTCATACAATTTCAACTAAGAATTACATAAGCATAAACAAAATGTACTTTCACCTAGAATCTAGGCATGACAATTTATCTAGTCACAAAAGCAAGGGAATTTAAATTAAAGGCAACCTGATATTCCCACATCTCCTGACAGAAGTGTGGTCTGCTAAACAACATTAACCTTACACCTTCACCAGTGCATTTTAACCCACAATCACACTGTAACTGAGAAAGCAGCAAGCAAGCAGTGAGTAAAATTGAAAGCAGGGCCTAATTCGAACTTTGAAATTCTAGATAAGTATTTTTGCAATTAAGTGACACCAAAGGGACTTTTCAGCAAATTCAGACCATTGTTTGAAGGCTACGCTACTCCTGTCTACCATTTCCTTCTCTTTAGAGATCTTTCCATCACTAAGGCTAATTTTCTTTACCTTCAAAAAGCTTCTCAGCCAGTCTTGGCTATCGTTGCATCTAACATTCCACCTCCAGCAAACATCTCTTAAACAGTGTCATATTGAATTCTTGGCTTCCCAGAACATAACGACATAGCCTGCTGATCTGCACCTGAGGCCTACATAACCAAATCTCCTTCTGCTCCCTATGTCTCATTAAATTCTAGCTAAAAGTTCCCAGAAGCAGGTTCTGCTCTTGTGCAAGGGCTGCACAGTTACTGTATGCCCCAGGGCGTATCCTCCTATGCACTGCGATCATACAAGTTGTTCTCCACAAGAATTGTAAATACCTTTCATCTTTAAGAGCTAATTGCTCTAGCTGGTTTCTCCAAAGTATGTCCTCTTCTTTTTTGTTGAAGAAGATCAGCTTCACCGTCCTTAAAAATAAACAAACAGAATTTAACTGCAGGTTGTTTCTGTATTTGAAACACGTTAACCAATCAGAACTTACTGGATTATACAGAACCTTAAAGATGGAATCCAAACAGATAGAAGAGAAATCTAACTCGTCAACTTGAAAACTACAGCTCTGTACAAGGTTACCTTGTTCAGACTTTATTTGTTGGTTTATAAAACCTATTTTCCTGGAAAACTACTGTTTACAAGGGTTATACGTGCCAGATATTTCATTTAAAAACAAACGTCTCATCATTAAGGTGAGTGCTATTACCTTCTCAGATTTTTGTTACTAGCATGGAAGTAAAACACAAACAGACTAATTTTACAAAGTAGAATTTACTGGACACAAACCCAAACTACAGCCACCCAAGCCACAGAAACCCCATTTCTCCTTTATTGCTAACACCAGACTAATACCCTGGATGCAACTGATACAAGACAGATGATCTGCTGTTGAATGCAAGCAGTTTCTGAACTGTAGCCCACAGGGCTTGAGTTACCCTTGGTTTCTCTGCTTGGGCACAGCTCTGAGCAGACAGCACGTTGCTGTAGTTTCAGAAGCAGTAAATTCAGTGCTGTACTTGCAGAAAGCGGGAGCACTGGAAGCCCTGGTGCAGAAATGAAAGTTGTTTCTTGGGCACAAAGGTAGGAACTGGGATATCTAGGGAACAATGCTTTGGACGCTCTTACTGATAGTCCCCACTCATTATATATACAATATCTGGTGCAGTGCTGCTATGTGCACATTACAAAGAGAATAGGTATCCCAAGAACTTGGAATGAACTGGTAACACTTCTGCTACAAAAGAAGGAGAAAGCTGAAAGGAAGATGTGAATATTTAGATATGATCCCCACCATCACAGGAGAGAGATTTGAGAGAACAGTGGCAGAACTGTAGATTAGAAAAAGAATGAGGAACTCTCAGTCCTTTGAAAGGAGATGGCAAGAATCAAACTTACTGCAAACTTCAAGAAATGCAGAATTCAATAAACTCAAAAAACTGATCCAAGAAGTAACGTCACAGAGAAGACTATGCAGGGAAGCTGCAGGTTTTCCGAAGTTAGTGGTTCTGCTTCAGAGGTTCAGTTAGTGTTTGCCTAGAACTAGACAGAAGCTGCTTCTGCAGCTGAAGTGATCATTAAGTCATTCAGATCCTTCCTCAACTTGCTGCAATTTGCGTTCTAGTGCATGCGATCCAGATCTATGGCAATTGTTACTTTTCACGGTAAGATAATCTAATGAAAATTAGATTCATATTGTTTTTATATATTATTTATATACATTCTGTTTATATATAATAGAAGTGCATATATACGCATCTGAAAGATACTTCTGCAACATTTTGTTTAAATAAAAAGTGGGAAAAAAAAGAAAAAGCTGAAGGTAAACAGCAAAAATAAGGCCAAGAAACAGATACCTAGAGCAGTGAGAAACACAAAGCTTTGTACCTGTACTGGATCAAGACATTCAAGCAGCTAACAAGCCTCCATGGCAAGAAGAAAAAATTCATTTACTTTTAAATAATAAGAAAACACATGCTGCCATAGCCTGAACTAACTGCTAGCACTGAGTTCTCGCATGAAGTCATGCTGAAGAGATTTAAAATGAGCACTTCTGGTCACCTTTCAAACACAGAGTAGATACAAGCACTAGCTGTGCAGTAGCAGTCTCTCACACACATTACCTACTGTATGGATTCTGGTTATGGACAAAATGCTAAGACTTGCATCTTTTACTACTGGTTTTCCTCCCCTTGATTTTGCTTTAATATTATATTTATCTCACGTAATAGTTTTCCACTCAAGAAGGAAGAAAAGAAGAACTGAAATTCACTTAGTAGTGTTTTCCAAGTATTTTGTCAGATCATAAATTATTTCACAATGCCAGACTGTCCTGTGCTGTTAGCTTCTGACAATGCACAATGCTTAGGAAGAGCCTTGCACTCAAACAGAGCATACTCTCCCTCCTCACAGAATAGCATTGTTTTGTGCTGGACAATAAGCAATCCAAGAACAATACATGCTTTTAGATTCTTTTCTAGAAACAGATTACTGCAGTACACATAATCCTTTTTAATTTTACTATGAAGACTAGCCTCCAGTTTAAACCCTTTATACTCTTTCAAAATGTGCTTTAGAAAGACGTAAGGAGCCAAAACATCCTGTACTTATATTGAATAAATGCCAGTAATACAAATTAATATCCACTACAAGAGCCTGAATTCAAGGTACAGGAAAACAGTACTAAGTCTGTAAAACTATCCACTGCAACAGCTTTAAAGAAAATAAAGGTCAGGCACATTTTCAATTTCCATGCTATCCCAAATTACAATAGTTCACATTGATAAAAATGTAATCTATTAAGTAATTCTGCAAAGCACGATGCTGCAGGCAAAGCATTGCTAAAAACAATGCAAACACACCTCATCTCTTTAAAGAAAAACAAAAAGTATATTGCATTTCCTTTTCAAGTTGAGCTACTGTGTTATAGAGATAAAATGATAGCATGGCTTGGGTTGGAAGGGACCTCAAGGATCACCACTATGCCCTGCCGCAGGCAGGGCCACCAACCTCCAGACCTGTTACTAGATCAGGTTGTCCAGGGCCACATCCAATCTGATCTTGAGCACCTCCAGGAACGGGGCATCCACAACCTCTCCAGGCAGCCTGTGCCAGCATCTCACCACCCTCACAGTAAAGAACTTATCTAGATAGAGTTTATCTGAACTCTCTTCAGTCAAGACTTCTTAAACTTTTAGTTTACATTACAGCTTAAAAGAAAAATACACACCACAAAGCATTCTTCCGAACTCCAAAGAAAAAAAAGCCACAGTAACTGATCAAATCCTGAGCATTTTTCATTTGAGCCCCTACTCACATTCTTCTCCTCTCAACAAAAAAGGTTTTTCAAAGAGACATTGAAGAAATGGTTGAACTCTAACAAAGAGCACTTGTGTCTGTCTCATATCAAACCAGTTTGCTGTTCACTGAGAACTGGGTCGAGATAACTATGCCTAGGAATTTGAAAAGCTGAGGGAATCACAAAATAACAAATGGTAAAAGAAATGCCATAGCTACTCAAAAATTTATCAGTTACCTAGATATCCACAGTGCTATAGTTCCAGACAAATGAAATTAGACAGTTTCCTGCTGAAAGTAGGAGGAAGATGATAATACATACAGTTACATTAGCAAAATATAATTAAGTGGCACGTAGAAAGCTAAAGGGTAAAAGATGGGGTGAGAAAACTTGAGAAAAGAAAGAAAAAGAAGAGGTGCTCTGCATCACCATCTCTAAGATAAATTTAAGAAAAATGCTTCCATGCTTTTTGTTTTTGAAATAGTTCTATTAACACTTAATCTCATTACTATGGATTACCCCAGCTGGAGTTTAAATCACAAGTAGTGTACATACCGGAGACAACTAACTTCAGCCAGAGCAAAATTCAGCAGCTTAACCATCGGTGTGAAGCCTGTGCCTGCTGCCAATAAAAAGAGGTCTTCTACAGTTTGAGCTTGGGACTTCTTGAAGCTACCTTCAGGACTGCTTACAGAAATGTAGTCTCCTACATAACCAAAGGAAGATGGAAGACCTTAAACAGATGAAAACAAGCCAACTAATACTCTGATTTTTAAAAGGCCCTTTTATGCTTCCTTCATCTTCACAGTGTGAGGGCTCTTTTCAAAAGTGTACAATACAAATCACACACAGATCATTTATGCTAAAAGAACAGACGTTCAATTAAAATGCCTTTACACTAGGAGTACATAAATTTGTGAAGTCATTGTTAAAAATCTGCCCTATATCTGAAACAAGAAAGGAAGAACATCTTGTCTAAGAAAACAGTTTTTTCTAAGAGTCCATACACTCAAATACAAAAAAAGCAACTGATACATATATATACAATCATATATACATATATATACAATACATATATATACAATATATACAAGTAATTAACTGCCTGACAGTTGACATGTGTGTCACTTGATTTGAACAGTTAAGCATGGACACATTTGGAAGATCAATCAGGAGAATTTTATGAAACAGGTAGTTCCTAGTTCCACTGAGGATAAGCCTGTACATTTGTGACGGAGAGCACGGTTTAAAAGAAGTTAAAGTATGTTCCAGTTAATAAGCAGGTAAGCAATAAGAACACTACAACACTCAGGGCACCTGAAAAAAAATAAAGCCAATTGCAGCAGAACTAAAACACAAAACACCTCAAACTATATACTTACCAATTTGTAGGTGGTCCAGTGCCTGCGTGAATAATCCACAGGAATAAATTTTGATCATGAAATATATATGTGCACCCTCCTGGCAAGATGGTTCTTTGAAATCCAGTGGCAAAAAAGGCAATAAAGGTGTGTATGGTTTTACTACTTCTGTCCCTGAAGCACAGACAAAAATATAGAGGAAAGAATATGAAAAGTATTCTATACGCAACCAATTATCTGCAAACAATAGAGGCTCAAAATAGGGATGCAGGTTAATATATCCAGGGTCACATTCTCAATTTTTCCTACCTGCAATGATTTGTTTGAGGTAAACATGTTGTCCAGTGGGAACCTGGAGATGAGTGCCCTTAGGCAACATAAAGCAGAAGAGCTTGGTGTCATGGGTAACTTCTGTCTTAGAGACCAACTGGCATTTCCTGTAGAACAGTCCTAAAAGCATTGATTACTGTTACTTAAGCCTCAATCTGTATTTCTATTCTTACACATCTTAATGAAAGAAAAAAGCAATGTACTATATACCATTATAAAAAGACTACAGATGGTTCTTGCATCACTACTACAATGATTTTTCTAATTTTGGGCTAAGGACTCATTTATAGCCCTACATTAGGCTCTTTCCAGACTGAATCTGTGACTTATTAGTTAGCATTGACCAGGAAGAAGTTTTTTTTTAAAAACAAACAAACAAACAAACAAAAAAGAAAACACCAAAAAACACCACAATTCTGTCAGAAAGCAGAATCACCTGGACCACATTCTACGTGCACTAAATCCACCATAAAACTTCAGCATGAATATACATATGTAGATTAAAACAGCTTGGGTAATACAAATGGAAAGGAAGTGAGGCAGAGCACCACGCTCTTTGGTAGCAGGCTGCCTAAACCCACCCAGCATCCTGGGTATTCATTCAGCTAACTGCCATGCATTGTTGCAGTTCCACTGCTATTAACACAGCAAATATTTCTGATGCTGCCCATATGGAATAATATTTACAGTTCTTGCAGAAAGACGGTATATATTGGCTGAAGTGTAACCCCTGGCACCCTTTCATCAACTCCTACCCTAGCTCAGTCCACTTGCAGTTACAGTATCATTGCTGCTACAGTATATCAGAACACCTTGTAAACACCCACAGGAATTTCTACCCTGCTGTTCAAAATGCAGAACAAGTTACAGCAGGAACTTAGTTATTGAGGATAGTTCAAAAACAAAGTGTCCACATTCACAAGGAGCTTTTTCATCTTCACTTACACAAGTGTAGCCCCTCTGTCAGCATTCAACAGCAGAGAGCTTTGCACATTTGGTTAGGCACACAGTATCAATACTGCTCACACTTAAGATAAAATAAGTGAAAAAAAATCAGAATATTTAAGGCAATGCATCTGTGTTACTCTATATATAGTGCAGCATTACAATGCCAGATATAAAGCTATAAAATAGCTTTAAAAGACAGCGTGGAAGTAAGGCAGCTCTCAAGGCTCTACTTCAACACCAGTACTGCTTCTGCTGCTCTAGCCTGCCTGCCTGGCAGAGGCACTGATCTGCAGAGCTTGGTGCAGACACACAAGTCACAACACACCTCCTATCAGTTGCTCCACCTGCTCTTCTCAGCCATGGTAAAATTCGAGGCACACAATCAAATAAGGGTAAATTACTTCATCTAAAGTGAATCTGTTTTTATTTATTTATTTATTTTTAGAGCAACTGATACATCGTGTAAGTACAGCTATTTACAAAGCCAGTATGTCCTTCCTCTGCCCTTTTAATAGTTCTTGTAGCTCCTTCTCGGTTACCTCACAGCTACACACTGCAGCAGTATAAGAAGCTATGCATCTACAGAAAATCACTCTGGTCAGTGGCACACACATTTATGCCATCTTACTGCAGGGTTTATACTACTCAACATTACGTTAGAAGCGCTCCTAGTGTGGGCACAGGTAAATAATCAAACTGCATCTGTTCACCTTTGATAATATTGTAATACTGCTATTCTAGAATGCCCAGTAAACTATACTTACTCAGCTGTAAGCAGTGTTAAGGAGAACCTCTGTATCCACAACACACTTCATACTAATAGTTTCTGCAGTTGATTAAAGGAAATGTAATATTCTCTTCAAAGACCTGCTTTAACTTCACATACAAAAATGCATCAATTCACTTACGAGGTCAGAATTGCTTAGCAGGCTGGAAGCCTGCATTATTTTATTTCCAGAATGAAGTTATGTTTCTGAAAAAGTCACTTTGTATAGAAAATCAATTTCACATCCAGTAAACACAGGAAAAACAAATCTAGAGCTGTTAATTACTATTTCTATGCTCTCAGTACAAGAGATGTGAGTTTCTCCACACTTAACACTATTTTGCTCCCACAGAAGTGGGAGCAAAATTAAAACCTAGGCAATTTAGAGGCAGGAGGCACAACTCTAAGCACAAACTGGGAGGGACTTATTAAGACTACACAATGCAAGCAGAAGCCTCCAACGTGTGGAAATTATTGCCATGCTGAAATGAAAGCACAGGGCTGGAATAAAGGAAAGACATTTAGGACTGAGCATTCTTCTTCTATAAATCTTCCAGCGTGTTCAATTTTATTATAATTTCTTCCTTAATTAACAAACTGCTGAACAAGAAAAAAAATCTGGACTATGGTTTAAAAAGCCAGATATATCAATATATTTGCTAGATTGCTCGCCTTTAAAATTGGTGAACTGAAGAAACTCAGGCTCAGCAAGCCCTGACTCAACAGGTTCTGAAACTCACACAAGCAAAACGACATTCTACACAACCTACACGCAGCTAAAGAGATGTGCTTTATATACACTCTTCCCTTTTGGACCACACTAATCTCTCAACTTCAAAGGCATAATGACCACAACTAAGAGCTAGCAAGAGGTGTACAACACAGGGACCAACACCAAATTAGTTCTTACAATATACAGCTTTGCTCTCACATGAGGCAGACTGAAGTCAAGCTTTTGAGCACAAGTAGGCAGAGGGCTAAGAGTGCTTCCTAGAAACAGGACAGTTGCAATAACACCAGGAACATCTTTATACTATATTATATTATTGCACGGAAATTTCTAATTTGGCTGTAAAAAAGAATCACAGTGATCAGGGTAATGCACTTGAGCACTGCCTAAAGCTCACACTACTTTGTTACCACAAAAATGAATTAATATATAACATCTGCTGCTGGCAGACACAGCAGCTCATTTAGAGGCAGCTTTGATACCTTCACCGGGCCCAGAATGCCTCATTTAAGCACAGCTCGGGTTACACAGATACATGGTGCTGAAACAATGTTACAGCATTGGAGAGGAATGCATCTGCAGCAACAGTTGCAAGTGGGAGTTTTTGTTCCTTCACCAGTTACTCCTACATTGATTGCCCTAAGGCACCTCAGGGGTCTACTGAAGTTTTCACACAGACAGAAGGGATAGCAAGCACACAGGTAGCCATGAGACACAGCTCATAAAAGGTTTTTATCTTCCAGTTAGGTTCTCTCAATCTTTCAAGCAAGCCTCAATGACCTCAAATTCTGCTGCGAGACAAAACAAGAAAACCAAACCAGGAGGAAAAAAACCAAAGCTTCTACAGCACAGATGTTCAAGAAGAATATCTGAACAGTTTTCAACAATACCAGAAAACATGCTTGAAAGAAACAAAGTATGATCACAGAAAAGAAAAATCCTGGGAGAAACCAAGTGTGTTTAACATGCCCTAAAGGTCTTAAAGGAACAGGTAACATGGCCATGAAACTTTACCTCTGTCAGTGCGTTCGATAAACGTGTTATGACTCTCCAAGGGCCGTCCCAGTACTTTCCACTGAATGTTATCTTCCTTCGTCAAGATAATCTCTACCTTCCCAACTTTTTCAGCAATATGTACTACAAGAGAAAATTGTTTCATACTGTTACATTGTTACATTTTGTACAATTTTACTCTATTATAATTAAACTCTAGAAGGACTAGTCATTTTTCAAGACACACAGAATTAATGCATTACATTAAAATAGAAAATTAAATGTACCTCCAGTTATCTCTGTGTAATGTTTTACAGTGCATTTAAAAGAACAAGCACTAACTTAGTATGCATAATTAATGCACCATGCTTAATAGACACATTGTGAAAAGATTCACAGCCTACCTGGTCAGAAATAATACTCACAAATTCAGAGCCCTTAGTTACTGGAAATTGTTAATTGCCACTATGTACTTCCTCCTTTTTTCAAGAGCCCACGTGAGTGAATAAGTTTAAGAAAATCCCATTCAAAGCAAAGAATGGTTTACAAACACACAACAGGGCAAACTTCTAATTATTTTAGCATTTAGTGATACTTAAAAGGATCAGAGCACCATTCACATACTATTTTTACAGCCTCAAACGCCAAAAAGAAGAAAAAAATAATTGTATGGTTTGATTTGGTTGACTGTGTCAGAAACTGATGGGAAGCTGTAAAGTACCCAATAAGTCATAAAATCAAATGAAGATCTACATTCTGATGTTAGAAGAAATATGGAAAAGTTACAAGAGAAAACTTACCAGCAAAATCATCCTGAACTGCGTGCTCCAAGACTGAAATAAAGAAAAAAACTATTTTAAGTAAGAATAGAATTACATGCTGGCCTTTGCATCTACATACGTCTTAGGGTATATCACTCTCAGTGACTTCTGCAAGTTAATACATGACATTAAGAAAGGCATCATTTTATCCAGTTTTCCTTTTTTTTCCCTTTTTTTTTTTTTAAACAAAAAACCTTTTTTCATTAAAACTATCAACTTGCATTAATCTAAATCATTCCACTTGTCCTTTTTGAAAAGGGCATTTTAATGAATGATCAATAACACACTTGAAGTAGAAGAATTCTCATGACTTTTACATCAATTTCTTACTACACTTTATTCCACGTGGTTTAAGAGATGAAATAAAGAATAGAATTAAAAAATTACATACTAAAGTGATGAAGATGCAAGTTAATAATGTAATCTCCAACAAGGAGGAATAAAATGTTAATTGGTATATACAAAACACAGGTAGCCTGATGTGAGGGTTTTAATAAAGTAGAATGGAAATTCAGTATTTTCCATTGCAAAACTACAATACCTACCAACTTCTACAAGATAGGAGTGGTCATCCAGGATGATCTCAGCCCTTAATCTTTTGTCTTGACAGTCAGCTATCACCAGCTCTGCATTCATATCCTTTCACAGGCAAGGAAAAAGAGCACTTTAAGTTCTCCCAGAATTCAAGCTGGATCACAACAGGATTCTGCATTTATCTGTTTCATAAAATAATTTACCTTCTTCTTAGTATATATGACAATAGTGATCAAATCATCTGTTTGGAACCAGTCGTAACTGTAAAAAAAAAATAATAATAATAAAAAAAAGGTACAGGAAGAAAAGAATAAACACACTTTTGTTCAGTATACCAAAGTATACTTGACCAGCAGTTTTCAAGCAGAGCTTCTTCCCATCACACACGTGGTCACACCAGACACACACAGGGAAAAAGGAAGCAAGGCCTGGTGAACAATCCCAGATGATAATCATAGAATCATCAGAGAATGGCTTAGGTTGGAAGCGCCCTTAAAGATCATCCAGTTCCAACCCCTTGCCATGGGCAGGGCTGCCACCCACTGCATCAGGCTGCCCAGGGCCCCATCCAACCTGGCCTTGAGTGCCTCCAGGGATGGGTCATCCACAGCTCCTCTGGGCAACCTGTTCCAGTGCCTCATCACCCTCTGAGTGAAGAATTCCCTCCTAACATCTAATCCAAATCTCCTCTCTTTTAAAGCCATTCCCCCTTGTCCTATCACTATCTGCCCATGGAAAAAGTTGGTCCCTCTGCTGCTTATAAGCTCCCTTCAAGTACTGGAAGGCCACAATGAGCCACCTTTTCTCCACGCTAAACAAGCCCAGACCCCAGACAATAATCATAGAAAGGCTCATCATAGATAAGCCATGTTCCAGTTGTTCACAAGCCATATTTTACATGGTTGTACGTAACTAGCCCAAAGATTATATATTCACAGGAGATTCTGATCCAAAGTCAGAAACTGAACGTTGAGGATTCAAGGAATCATGGAGTGGAATGATATCTTAGTGACAACAGCAAGCACATCACTGTGATTTTTAGGGCTGGCTTTGTTTTACGTTTGCAAATTGCAGAAACCCGAATAGAGCTATCACATTTTAAAACATTCCAGCCTGAAATGAGGTTCTTTTCCAAGGCACGCCAACTTTCACAGACAAATAGCTCAAATCGAGAAAGTAATCAGCACAGTTGGAATCACTTCCCAGGAGGCTGCAGAGCCAAAGAAAATAAACCATACATTTGTATGCAACGCAGGGCAGTAAAAGTGCTAGAAGCCAACCAAGCAAGCCAACAAACATGCTTCATCTTCTGTCTGTAAGGTCAATAAGACCTTCGGCAAGCTGTTTAAATCTGAACCTCAGCTTTCCTACCTATAACGTGATGGTAATGACATATATTCTTTTAGCTGAAGCATCAAGATCTGAACTTGGATAAAGTTACCTGTATTTACTAAGTACTGCACAGAGTTATTAAATACAATGCTCAACAGGATGAAAATCAAACATTTACCTTGGAGTTATACCTCTAGCAGAAGCACCCAGTACTTTCTCCTCAGAAAGCATACCTACAAAGGACAGAGTCATTAAAATGTGCTGTGATGCTCATTTAATAGAAACCTTAATAAGGATTCATGTACTTCCTGTGCATGCAAATTTCCCAGTACATGTAAGCTGGTCTCCATTTCATCAGGTATTAGCCTGTCCTTTCACACGTTGTGATAGTGAAACCGGGAAAAAACACCTGAATGAATTTAACAGAACTGTTTCTTCAGCCTACATCTCTGAAAGCACATTGGTGCTTTGTTAGGAATTTGGCAAAAAAAAAAAAAAAAAATTGAACAGAGATAACAAGCAATTGCCATCCTTCATCAGTTTTGATACAAAGAAGCTAAATAGAAACATGATGGAAGAAGCTGCAGAGACTGAAACATGCTATGATTTGTAACCCTACATGAATAGCAGCGATTTCACTGGACAATTGTTAAACAGAGGTCTAAGGTAACAGTTGGTAAATGCTGAAATGTTGGACAGCTGGAAAGGGTTCCAAGTCCATTCAAAGGCAAACCTGCAAACCTGAAGTGGTTACGCATAATGATCTAGGCAAGTGAGAACTCACACTTTAATTACACGTTAATAATCTTCTACATGCCAAAGAAGTTTCATAGTTTGACTAGAAATTTAAATATGGAAATTACATGACTTTACTATGTGAGAAGTAAATAAAACAAAGAGGGTCATTCTGGTCTATCCAATCCACCACAACTACAGATCATCCAGATGGAGAATGGGGTTTACTGGTGTTAAAGCACAACAGGAATATATACCTATGCTTAGACTGGCCTCCATGGATAAGAGAAGTTTGCGATCATACACACTATTTGATTTTGCAGGGCAACAGAAATATACAGCAGCCAGAATAATATAGAACATTCTAGCAAACAAAGTTATTTGTGAATTATTCCAAAATACTGTAAATGTTATTTGAAAATAAGAAGTCACAATGATTCAGGTGATCAATGAACCCATTAAGGTTAGTGCTCTGCTGCATATAGTGGTCATAAAGAAGAACTGGTAGCAAATCCAAAGACTGATGGCAGCTACGAAATGAAAGAGTTTAAGTTATTGAGAGAAACAAACAAGGCAGATAGCAGAATTACAACTCTGCACCTCAGAAGGGCAAACTTCACCTCGTTCAAGGAACCGGTTGTCAAAGTCCCATGGGAGATCAAATAGCAAGACAGCCTCTCTTGTGCTATCCTTGTAGGCACACCAGAGAGAGACAAGTTTGACAGATGGGTTAAAATCTGGATAGAAAATGAGCAGGACTGCCAAGTGCAAAAGGTGTGATCAGCACAAAGTCCAACTGCTGGCTAATTACAGCTGGCATTCCTGCTGCAGACAAGAACAAATGAGAGGAAGTAGATGAAGCACTGAAGGCTATGGCTACCATTCAGAGGAGCCTGACAGACTGAAGAAACAGGCTGACAAAAGCTGCATTAAACTCAAAAGAAAATGCATAATTTTGTGCCTAGAACAGAATAGTCTTCCATTACAAAATGGGCTGGGGGCCTGACTGGATAGAAAGCAGCTTTGCAGAAATCTTCCTTGGGACTCAATAGACAAACCTAGACAAGTGAGGGCAAATACCACATCCTTGTGGTGATGAAAGCCAATTGCAACTTGGGCAAAAGCACAGCTTATCAAGGGAAGCAATTCTCCCTCTCTATTTAGTATTTGTGAGAGCACATCTGGAGTACTGTGCCTAGTTTTGGCTCCCCAGTGCAGGGCAAACATTGACATGAGCAAGTCCTTAGAGGGCCACCAACCTGGTCAGCAGCTGGAACAAAGAATACATGAGAGGAGGCTGCGGGAACTGGGCTTGTTCAGTCTGCAGAACAAATGACTAAGGGGGAAGTTCCAGTGTAGTTTTCAACTGCCTAAAGAAAGGGGAGTGGGGAGGAAGGAGGTATGGAGACAGCTAGGCTCTTCTCAGAGGGGAACAGCTGAAAGCAGAAGACAAGTAGCATTGAGGAAAAATCTGGTTATATTAATTAAAAAAAAAGAAACAAAAACACATAACAACAAAGAACACCACCATCACCAAAGCCTCTTCTCTTTTATGGCGGTGGTGCTGCTCATGCACAGTCTGATCCAGCGTCAGTTCATCCTGACATGAGCAGGAGACTGGATCAAACAAGGTCTAGATGTTTGTTCCAATCTAAACTATTTTAGGATTCTGTGAAAAATTTTCAGTATCTATTGTTTTCTTTGTTCTCTGAAGGTCCAGAACAAGCCCAATCCATATTTATAAATTCTAAATATTACTAAGAAAAATAGGAATGCATACATTATTTACACTAAAGAACCCCAGCTAACTGAACCGCAAGATCTAGGTTTCCTGTTGTTGAAGTCCTCACTCAAACTCTCCTCTCATCACCCTTTTCCATGCCATATGCGTTTTCAAGTTCTGATGTGCTTGTACTCAAACACCAACTTGTTCTCAGATGGTGAAACTGTCAAAGCCATTTGTTTTACTATTAATATCACTGAAATTTTCATCTTAATAGCTTGGGCACAAGAGAAATTCACTTCAGCTGGAAGGTGCAAGGTTGGAAAGGTCATTTTTAAAGTATGCCTTTGACAGTTACTTGCTTTCAAACAAATACGAAGTTTTCAAGTATGCTTTGGGAACAACTGTTTTGAAAATTTTATGTCTTTTCTTTGAAACTCAAACATGAAAAGATGTGTGGGAGCACCTTCAAGACTTATCATGAGCAATATATTCTGGAAACTTCAGCTTCCATTGCCCCTCACATTATATACAATTGATGTTCACAAAAATCGAGGATACATTTAAGTTGATAGATCTGAGCACACTAAAAAATACAATTATTTATACGTTTTGGATCGATACAACAAAATGTCTTCAGTAGAACCAAAAACTTCCTAGACATAAATAAATACATAAAATCAGAGCCCATACTAGCTTCTCTTTCTAACTTTCAGACAGTGACGCTTATTTCTTGACTCATTTTGATTTAAATTTACAAGAGCTAGAGACTGAGACAACAATGAATAAGAAAAATGTCTTAGTAAAATAAAGATGTCTGCAACAGTTAAAGTCAGTGCAAAAGCCTTCCCTATTTTGGAAAAAGGTAAACTGAAAACAAGAAGCAAGCATCAGAATTTTGGCAATTTCACTGGAAACCACAGTCAGAATAATTTTGTGTCTCCTGATGAGTCACATATTCTGGACAAGAAAAGTGATTTCATAAACCATCACAACCAAGAAGAGATGAACACCAAAACAAATGGTATGATTAGTTTTCAACTTGAATCAAAATACTTATGGTGAATTTCATGACTAGTAACTGCTGCTTAGTGATATCATTCTGAGAGAATAAAGTAGAGCTTGTTTTCTAATTCTTTCTGCCCTTCAAAGCAAGATTAAAATGTTTCGACATCTTTGTTGCTGAAGTCAGGCAGCGGACCTTGTCACAAAGTTTAGCTTAACATTCTATAAGCCTATATAGGAAAACAGGATCAAATAAAATCAGTCTTGCTTACTTATGATGCATATTTACTTGTAGGTATTTTTGTGTAGCTCAATGCTTGCACATAGCGGAAGGTTAACCGCTGTTTAGAAATCAAATACAACATACAATGTTCACGGAACACAAGCGGATGGCAAGAAAGACAGTATGAGAACAGAAGAAAGTAAGGTTCACCAGACAAAGCATGAATGAGTAAGCTTCCCCCCACTGTGCCTAGACCTGTCGGAACACAACCCTGAGTACTTCTATGGCTTGATCTCAAGTTACATCTAGGTTTCTGCTCCTCCTGACACTCCAAAATTTGACTGCTGTAGGCTCCTTTCCTTAAGATGCAGCCTAAACTTTTCCACGACCAATCTGTGGCCTTTCATGCCAAAAGGTCAGCCTTCAGCTCAACCTGTACTACTTCCCTTCACAGGTGTTCATCTTATTTCCTTCACCAGCAAACCCCCAGCTCACCTCATCCAATTGGACTTAATAAGCCATCTTCTTTTAGGAATCCTCTTAGCATACTAAGGTAACTAATCACTCCGTCACTTTTTCCTAAAGAACAAAATCAAATGCAAGTTCTCAATAACTTCCAATCAAAGCCACTCCCACTACTTAAGGAGGGCTTAGAGAAGGCTTGTGCAAAGCTTGAATGCTTCCCTATCTCTACATGGACTATTGTCAATCTCCTCTTATGTTCCAGGACAGGGTATTTGCTCCTCCTAGAGCACATCAATTAACAGTCCAGTCATTTTCACAGTTATACTCCAAGCAGTTAAGCCACCCCATACTCAAGTATTATACTTCTATTTCAACCCATTTTCTAGTGATCAACTTCGTTCTATGCATTACCCAAGTTTTTGTCACATCTCTGCAATTCCAGTCCCAAGGCCACCTCCTAACACTTTTAATCACTGATTGCAATATATGATTACGATTTTGCCTTCTGTAATTCCCAAAGATCACTTCAGCCTCACATGTAAAGACAGAGAGAAGTCCAGATAAGCACCATGCATTCAATAATACTCAGGTCAATACTTACCATTAAGCTGTTTCTTCTCTTCAGGCAGGGTAGAAGAAATGTCTACAAGCATTAAGAAAAATGAGCACGACAGTAAGAAGTTGCAGCACAGTACATGCACACCTCAAATTAAAGAAATAAGCCAAAGAGAGGTTCTCCAAATAAACCTCCCACAACAATAACAGATTGACCAGGATGCTTCAGGTATCAAGAAATCATAATTAAATGCAGTAGCACTGATACCATTCCAAAAGATTATGTGCAATAACGATAAAAACGACAGAAGTTGCATAGCACTGAAGGGTAGGAAACATAAAAACTCTTCAAAACAAAGAGCACAGATTATCTTGTGCAATTATAAGCTTCATATCAAGAAGCTTGCTAAGTCTGTCAGACTTGGAAAGATACCATCTCAAGACAACACATTTATTGGCTTCTGAACCCCTTGCACTGCTCTCCATCATTGCATCCACTATTAGAGGAAAAATATCAGTATGACAGCAATGAAGGAAAGGCTTCTGAAATAACCCACCAAGCAAACAGTATTGCTTCAGAGCTGAGCAAGAATTACCCTCCTCAGAGGCTTTCACATTGTGCCATTGGAGGTGAAAACAATACATTTGTTGAATTCATCCATAGGATGAATAGGACAGTTCCCCCAAAACTGTTGGTAAATTTAGGCTGTATTTCTCTGTATTCTCCTATACACCAGTTCAAGCCAGGACAGGCAAGACAGTCACAAAGTCTCATTTATCACAGAATCATAGAATGGTCNAGGTAATTGTTTGAGTCCAAAAATATATCTTCTTTTCACTACATGTTAACACACTGCATTGAAATTGGCACTGAAGATTTAAGGACAGTTCTCAGAGGCATTTCCAAGACATGACCCTTCCTCTCTCTTCCTTGGTTCGTCCTACACCTCAGCCTAATTTCAGACACTTAATACAAACAAGAGTATGTACGATTCTAACTCCCAAGTTGTATTACCACTGAAGTTACATAAGGACATTCAGTAATGTGCCTATGAGAAACGTCACCTGTAGTAAAAGGTACAGACAATGAAGTAAGTACACATCAGCACAGATGAGACAGCTGAGTACCTCAGGTAACTCAAGCAAAATAATGGCAAAAAGCTTAATTCTGTAAAGGCTTGCTGAGAGAGATGGGAGGAGAAGGGAGATTCTGAAACAATCTTTTACATGCTTAAGAACTATTGTAGCTCCCACACCAGTCTTCTCAGCAAGTACAAATGCTACATGTCTCAGTGCACAGCCAGGAATATAAATTTCAGTGCGCAGCTCCGCTGTTCTGTAACATCACAGAAGTGACACTTCAGAACCTCTTGCTAGTCACTACCCTACCATCAAGCAGCATTCCTAAAAGATGAGTTGGCAAAACTTTCACCATCGCCTTCAAAAGACTCCTCTTAAAAGGTATGCAAGGACAAGCTTTACAGTCCTTATAAAAGTTCAGTGAATGCTATCTTCCAAAATACTCCAGAACATAGAAAACAGAACTAAACAATCACAAATCTTCCAGCAATGTCCCATCAAACCTAACTTCCCTGCACAATACTGAGTACCAAACAGCAAGTATCAATGCTTGCCCCACTGTCAAAAGCTCACCCTCTGCAATTTATATGTAATACGAAGTCGTGTCCTTCCTCTATACCTTTGGGCCCATTTAATCCTACAGACAAAACCATGCATTTCAAATCTGTATTTTATTCTTCTGTTTTGAAATCCAAACTTTGCCAAATGAACTCTTCTGGAAGGACACCAGACAAGAAGTACTGCTGTCTGATAGTGGAGCTGGTCAAACATGCTTTCGATAATTCACTATTCAAAAGAGAAGGATACATAACCCAGTATGAATCAGTCAACTCTGAAAATTTTGCAACAAAGAATTTCAGTAAATGTGGTCTAATCAGTTTTATACTTCAATTATTAAAATAATTTTCAAGCTTGAAAAGGCCAAAAGAGACACAGGCAACCAAACCACTTTCATACAGCTGGTAGCCTTTACCCTGTGAGTTTTATTACAGAAAAATGGATAAGAACAGTCCTACTACAGAAGAAAGCAGAGAAAAAGTAAACAGCAGAAAATGGACTGTCATAGCTGGCAGGAGCAAATATATTTTTCTTTTCTTTGTTTGCTTTTAACCGATTTACTGTCAGAAGAATTCCTTCCAGTTGCAGAGAAGTTAGATTAATAAAAACAGTAAAAGTCATGCTTACTTTTAAGTTTGTAACTCAGATGACAAAGTGGCAGTAACTTATCCATTTATGCTGTCAAAGTACCTCCATGCATTGCAGCACTCAGTTTAAAAACTCTGCAATGGAGTTAGCTACCTAGCAACAGAGATGTAAAATCCTATTCCCCTTCCACATACAGAGCAAATTCAACCAAACTGCTTGGCAAAGTGACCTAAGTGCAGAGCAAGTATGCCATGCTCTCTTGTCAAAAGTTCAAAAGCCACAAGGGAGGCTGAATTTGTGACCTACAGGATGGCACTGAACCCAAGAAAAATACTTGCAGCCATTAATTCAGTCATGCTTTCACAACAGTTCTGCCACGGGTCACTATTCAGCAATAGCACCTGGCTGGAAGATATTGGCTTTTTTTTTTTTTTTTTTTAANACAAACTAGAACAAATACTGAAGAGTAAAGTCTTTGGAAGCCACTGCCAGCATTTTAAGACAATGTACTACATCTCTTGCTGTCCCAGCTCTTGTGAGTCTGCTGAACTAGCAAACTTTTCTCCAAGTAAACTCAAACTCTAGCTGACCCATGAAAGTGTTCTAGAAAGGATAACTGTCCATAAACTGTGTTCACGTATCTCACTTCATATGTAACTTTTGAAACCTATGTCTGGCGCTGAAACTACCAGAATGAAAATAGTGACTTTTATTTCAAGATGCTCTAAATCACACCAGAGGGCTGTCCATGACAGCTTGCCCCCTGGGACCTGAAGAAGAAAGAACAATCTTTGGGAAAAAATACATATTCATCTCTATAAACATACACACATGCCTGTTTTCTGATGATTTAGAGCAAAAGGAAAAATTCAGCAGTACGTTATTTATAAATGTCTTCATTTATAAAATAGTTTCATCTTCAGGTATATACCATCAAAAGACTGAGCACCTGCAAAAGCTTTCGCCTTTGTGTCGGAATATACACTCTGCCCGTAAGGATGATGATTCAGGATATCCCGCAACTTTCAGATAACTTTGGAATAAAGCATGTTAGAAATTATTTCATTCTAAGAACCCTCACCTTTTGGAGCAGCAACAGGCTTGAAAGCCATTCTCCCAACAAGACATTCCTTCAGCATCGATTCATAATTGACCCAACGATGAACCTATATTAACAAAATTGGTTTTCACAACATTTTACTGTGTTGTTCTATGTACTATGCTTTATGCACTAAAATACAAACACCATTTTTACATAATGGCTAATATCACTCATTTTTTAGGTTTTTCAGTTTCTATTTTTAACCCAGACACCAAATTGTTCAACTTTTCAGTACTTATTTTTACTTCTTTTATAGATAACATGTATTGAAGCAAAAAAAAAAAGATCCTGAATATGTGACGGTAGTTTGTTCATTTTATTTGAACATCACAACCTTGAGAAGACTGTTTTTATGATGCTTATACATAATTAACAGAATTTGTCCCTATCACAAAGGAAATTAGTCTTGTTTAGACACAAATACGGGGAAAGGGACTGATGAAGGAAACAAAAGAGCACAGTAGTTTAGACACATCAACACCTCTTATGAAGGTGGTGTATTTCTGTTTGTTTCTGTCTGACAATCATTGAATTATTGGGAAATAATCTATTTCAGAAAGCCAAAAAAGTGAGGAAAAAGCAGCAGCTTTACAGACCAGAACTGAAGAACTCCCATAGGAAATGGATGGCAGAAAAGCCAACTCTGATAGGGCATCCAGGATAACACCTCAGGAAGAGAAAAGGTAACGGAGTGCAGCATGACAAATTTGAATGGTACATAGAGATTTAAGAATAAGAACTTTTAAACTGGACAAGCTAAGATGAGACAAGGAAATCTCATCTACAAGTTGTAGTTGTATTTTACACAGATAGTGGAAAGACAAAAATTTTGAACAGCAATGTTTTTCAGAAATTTAAGAAACACCAGCAACCTACCAAACTCTTAAGTCAGTCAGTATCTGACAGACACAGAATGCAAAGGCAGAGAGGATAACAACAGAAATGCCTCCATAACAGGAAAATCTTCAGTCAGAAACAAAGGTGTGAACTGGGTATTTTAAGGGTCTGAACACTGTTTTTCATTCCCATGACAAAACAAACAGATGTAGTGACTATTATCTTGAACTTTGTAACAATTCCTCAGGCTTCTGGAAATACCTTTGCTGCCAGGATTCCCATTTCTGAGTATATCATACAACACTTGACAGTTGTATGATCCAGCCAGAGAATTTCAGGCCACAAATTGATACTGTATGAATTTTAGGAAGAGAAAACCCAAATTTCTTTAAACCGTATCAGCTTTGTGACCAACAGAATTATGCCCAAATCCTGTGCTCAAACACTTCGTTTGTTAAGGGATTAACTAAAGATAGAACAAAGCTAAGAAATCATTGCATCTTTCCTATTTACATTCATTCTTAAATGCATTTTGCAAGTAAAGCTGTAACATACGGTGATGTAAGAACTGTAAATAAACAACATATTCTCTTTCAGAAACAGAGGAAGTTTCCTTTCTGCTCTTTCCCAGTTCACAGGAAAACCTATGAATCAAGGAGACTGGAAGAATGTCTGTTTTTAAAAAATATCAACTCAGTGAGTCATCTTTTACAGAACCTGGTCTTACAGAACACTCATTGTTCATACCTCTTCTTTTCAGTCTTTTCAAAACTCTTAAAAAAAATGGTGAACAAAAGAAGAGACCAATTGTCATCTTGTGATTTGTTCACAACAAGTTAACAGCAGCCCCAACGCTTTTTCCTTAGTACTTTGTTCACTGATAATGCAGCAAGGGAGTCAACAGGCAAAAGAAAAATACAACTATTTGTCAAAAAGTGAAAGCTCTGAGAAGAAAACGGTTCTCAACTGACAGCAATTAGTCAATATAGTAACTTGTTAAGGAAGTGGAATCTGAAGTTGTTGCAAGTTACTTGCTGTTTCTGCTAAAAAACAATCCATCTGTTAAAATGGTCAAGTTGAAGCAAATCTTAACATAAAGGGACATTTTCGTTACTGCTTTGGATGCAAAACTTTAAATTTAAACTACAAAATTTTAACTACATAATTCATTAGTGCAATTTTGAATACTAACTCACTGCTTTCCCTTAAACCTCAAAAAGTTCAAATTCCACTGGCATGCCATAAAATTATTAGAGAACATGCATTTATTCAGTGAATGTCATTTACTGCCAGTTATTCTCACCTGATCAAAAAGATCTGTGCCATCAGTCCCTGCTGCTCTCATGAGTTCATCCTCACCACCAGGATGATATTCCATGTAGGGTGTGACATTATATACAAGCCCTGCAGAAAATGGAATATAAGAACACGTTAATAACATTTCTACAACCAGTAGGACTATTCTCCTACCTGCAAAAACAGTGGAAAGGTTTGTATATATTACACGGTGTAATGGCAAACAATAGACATTTTCAAAACAAACAATATGACTTTCCAAACCCAGAAACAGAAGTTACGCAATCTTATGAAACCCAAGACATATTACACAGAGATGTCAATCCTGCAGTGCCATACCACTTGTCCCAGTGAACATCTGGAGAAAACCTGCAGGTCAAAGACTCAAACACCTGAAGCTGAACATGTTATAGCCTAGTCAATGTATATGAGAGCCAGAAGCCGGTTTCAGAGACACAGAATTAAGCCAGTTAGGTCACAGAATCCTTTTGGTTATCCCTTTGAATTAAGTCACTGCTGAAGTGTTGTCAAAGCTGTTTCCCCGTCACTCATCACCCATGGAGTAAAATGACTATGGGAAGAAACTGTCTTTTTTTAAAAAAAATAAAAATAAAAAACTGATGTTGCTGCCATCAGCAACAAAACTTCCCTTCTACAGATTCGGCAATACAAAGAAACTACATGTACTCACTTCATTAAAGGCTGACAACAAATTTGTCCTAATAGAAGGACTCAGCATTCTTTCTACACAAGCACCACTGTTAGTGCTTCTGCTGAGACAAAAAACAAATGCTTCACAGGACTGGACTTATGAAGTCTAATTACTACAGAGTAACTAGAGCTTGGAGAACGCAGCTATAAACAGATTTAACTACAGACATGTGGCTTCTTACAGGACTATTGCAGGTCTACCTAGCAAAATATTTCAAGAAACAAAACATTATCAAATCAGGAAGTTACCAAAGTGGAACTGTGCCAGTTAAAAGCATAGCAAGCTTTTAACACATTAAAATGTGCACATTACTCCAGAGGAAGCGGTAGGCATTGAGCACTGGGTGAGGCAAGACACAAACCTGGGACAATTCTAGTTTGGAACAACAACCCTCCTGGGCAAGAAAGGATTTTTGCACATTTTACAGACCTGATCTTCCGGTAGATGTATCCGCTATGCCATCTTGTGTACAGGATTGATTACTGCACATAAGACAACGCACAAAGGAAAATCTAAATAGTTAGGAATACCTGAATGTCATTCAAACGTTCAATTTTCCATCTAACTTGCATGAGCAAAATACCCTTCACACTGTTTTTTAACCCCCTGCCATCTCATTTTATGTACTTGTGCCCTATGTGACAGCTCTCTTTGATGGTCACCCTACCAGTTTTTGAACAATTAGCTTCTGATTTCCTTCTACTTCACATTCCTCTCAGTTTTTGCTTTTCCATACAGAGCCACAGTCTAACTACACTAATATAAATACGTAATTTAGCTTTTCCATAAAGGCGTTACTTTACTACTTGCCTGCATATCAAGTCTACAGATAATCTATCAGAATTCTCAATTACACTTGTTTTTTTCTTTAGTAGTTCTAGAACAACAAAAAGGCAGAGAAGTGAAAAACTAAAGCAATCAGTATAAATCTTCAGTTGGTAAGGATAATAAGCACTTCAAGACTGAAGACTCTAAGTACATGTCAGCATTTTTAATGTCTTACTCTTGCTAAGGCCTTAATGTCAGAGGCATCAACTACATTCTTGTGTTTTATTATTTTCACATAAAATATGGGTGAAATAAGTCCACGTGGAAGACTGCTTATTTGAAAAAAAAAAAAAGTTTGAAAGCAAAGTTCTGTTATATAAAATTGCTAAGTTGGACAAAGTTGTGTCCTACTATGTCAACATTACACCTGGCCCTAAGCACAGACGACACACTATGTTGCTTTGGGGGTGAGGATTTTCAATGGTGATAGTTTGCTGCTTTGTTATGTTTCAAGTACAGAAGAGAGGTGAAGCAGAAAAGGCCGAAGCAACATCAAAGCAACCAACCTCTTATACATATCCAGCAGTTCTCCTTTGTGTTGTGCTTAGCAAGCTCATCTTCAGTCACTTCAATGAGCCTCCCTTGTAAACCAGTCAGGTCTTTCCCACTTTTAGTTAATCGAATCCAATCCATAAGACTCCTTCCTGGTTTTAAGGGTACCTAAAAAATAACAGATGTACCAACATTATTAAACTCTAAAGGAAAAAAAGAGCCATCCAACACACTTTTCTAAGGGGCGAAACAAGAAACAGCACACCCCATATTCTTCATTGTCCTTTGGGAGCCCTACACAGCAGCAGGGCTGCGTGAGGAAGCTTCCCATCCTGTAAGCCAGGCAAAGTGATTCTCAAACATTTAGACAATTCTTCCCAAAGCAAACTGCAGATGCCAACTCCTCCTACAACGATAAGAAGTTTTAGCAGTGTCATTAGAGCTACAGCCTAAAAACTTATGAGCAACAGAGAAGAGAGATTAGAAAAGCATGGCTAGGGAGGAAAGTTCACCTCCACAACATTCATAAAGACATCTGCAAACCCCACAGCAATCGAAGCCTCACCCAAAGAAAGGCTGTCTACAGGGTCACAGGTATAAGGGCAGAGCACAATCTCACAGATGCTTGGTGCCCTCCTTTCCACAGGACAGGAGCCCCCCAGATCCAAGTAGACAGTGGGGAACAGAGACCCTGGGCCTTACAAAACCACATAAAGACCAGAAAGGAGAAGGCTGCAAGTGCACAGACATAGGTAGCTGGATGCTGCTTCACTGTGCGGGTCCCAGAAGGAGTGGGTTTGCTTTTTGAGCCAGGCCAACAACCCAGCGCCCTCAGAAGCACCCAGAGGGCACCCTGAAGCTGCACGCCGTAACACGGAGCTGCGGAGGCCATGGAGGACCACCGAGGCGTCCTGCAAAGGCCAAACAGGAGGCGTTATCGCCGCCGCTACAAGCAGAAGCAGTGGTTATTTTGTNGGGCGGCCGTGCTTCAGCGCGGTGGGGCGGGCACGGGCCGGCAGGGCGAGTAGGAGTGCGGGGTTTTTGTGCCGCAAAGCATAAAAACAGCTCACAGAAGGTGTTTTTCGGTGTTTTTCTCGTTTTTTCACGTTGTCCGCTTCGCAAACCGAACGACTCAGGATAAGGGACATTAAAGTGATTTATTGCCTATTGCTAACAGACNTGCCGGCCACAGAGCACCGCCAGCCCCGGGAGGACACCGCCCTGCCGGGCCGCACCAGCTGACGCCGCGCAGCCGGGAAGGCCCCAGCGCCGGCTGCGCCCGAGCCCCGTCCCNCAGCCTGCTCCTCCACGGGCCTCTCCTGGGCTGCAGGGAACTTCTGCTTCATGCCTGGAGCACCTCCTGTCCTCCTCCCGCACTGACCTGGGTGCCTGCAGGGCTGCTATTTCCCATTTCTCACTCCTCTCTCCCAGCTGCTGTTGTGCAGCATTTTCCCTTAACCTGCTCTCCCAGAGCACACCCAGTGTCACAGCTCAGCTCTGGCAGCATTGGATCCCTTTGGAGCAGCTGGAGCTGGCTCTGATCTGACATGGGGCAGCGCTGGGCTCTGCTCAGAGGCCACCCCTGCGGCCCCCTGCTACCAAAACTGTACCATATAAATCCAATACCGTTCATATGAATGAGAAAGCATGAATGACTTCAGATAAACTCCTTCCTAAAAGGGGAAAACAAAACTGAATTATCACAAGCAGAATTTTGACTCTCCTCTGCACCTAGAAAAAAGCTAATCCAATATGATTCCCTGACAGGCTTCCATATGGGGCCTACTTACTCAGAGCAAAATTTTCATTGTTTCCTCACACTAAGGAAGCCACAGAACCAGAACACTTTAAAGCAAAGCATCCACTTTTCTGCTTCTCAAACTGAAGTTTAGAGTCTACAAAATATATGACCTCAGACCAAAGAAGTATATATATAACCAATCAATACTTTCCCTGCTCAGAAGCAAGACAGGACTAGAACAAAGGCTCAGATAAAATTACAAAACATTCCAGTTTTATTAAGAATAACTTACAAATAAATTATCTTTAAAAATACTATAATACATTTTTATATTAAGTTTAAATTAAGTCTGAGAAGTAGCCTTGGTTGACCTTTCTTGCCATCAGCAATCCGATTCTGTCCTTGAATCTTGTTCCAGTTCATCTTCATCATCTTCACTGCCTGAGTCTTCGTAAAAGGAAATCGTAGCTTGAACTGGGAAGTTTTTCAGAAGTGCTTCAGCTTCCTGATATAGGTAATCGTAGCACCTTGATTTGGGCCAAAATAGTCTGAAACAAGTACACAGTAAGTTTCCGTGTTGTTATCACATATTCTGCTTGGAGGCTAGCAGATAAAGAGTGACATTCTGTTAGTAGACAGGCTTCCTACAGAGTTTTCCCCTCACATGCTTGATCACTAAACTAGTCTCCACAAAGTGGGAAAATATTCTCTGGATTCTGTATTTCCATCTGGAGAGAGAAAAAAAATAGTGCTTTATGCGCAGTGCTGCAGCAAAACTACTCTAAAGCCCAGGATCCACGCCTGAAACTTACCATTCCAGTACCTCATTAACAGCATCCAAATAGCACTGCCCTCACTGGAACATTTCCTAGGGAATATAACGGGTGTCAGACAGGACTCTCAAAATATTTCAGTTAAATTAGTAGTTTTATTACTGATGGTCAGACCTTGGTTGTTGTTTACAATGGTCTGAGACAAGTCTCGAGGTGAAAAGAACGATAATGGCCTATGAGGACCAGGCCTTGGTATCTCACTGAAGTCTCATCTTTCTCCATAGAATCTTCCACTGCCCTCTTACAGAAGATATCACCTAGGCCTGCATTTCAAAGTACCCTGTGTTGTATTCAGAAACCAGCATAAAAATTGCTGACAATACAGTGTAGTGAGGCCTATCAGCTACTGACGTCATTGCAAGCAATATATACAACTGCTTCTGCTCCTTTTCTGCTAACATCCTCTTTTGTTCACCCTTTGGGAGCTGCTGCAAGAAATAAACAATGAAGGTCCCAAGAGCTAAGGGACAAGCACAGCACAGCATAGCAAAGGGCTGACTGCAGACTGCTCATAATAGAAACACATCGAGGAACAGGGTTTTTGAGCACATACAAAAATGCTCTCTGGGCTGCAGTTTAACAGAACACTGCTTCCCTCGCAGCACAAAGCACGCTGGCTCTGCAGCGCCTCTTGCCCAGCGCTGCCTGCAGCACTCACTCATGCACGGGCGCAGCGTCAGGGGAGTCACAGCCAGTGCAGCTGCCTCTGTGGTTTGACCTGCATTTGGCAGATCAGAGCTGGGACAGGGAGAAACCTGCATCTCACCTAGAAGAACAATCTGTGAGGTTACACCTAGCACCCTGCAACAGCTGCTAGCACTTCTGAATACAGGTTTTCCTGCAGATTTGACAGGAGCTGCTTGATTTCTCCCTCAGAAGCACGGACAACACCATTACCCTCACTGCTGACTCCAGCTGTGGTCACACGTGCTGGCAGCGCCCACAGCTGCACCTGCACCAGGAGGGTGCTGCATGCAGGGCCTGTCCCTCCCGCTCCCTGCTTTACCCCAGGCACAGGGAGCACTGAGGTGCCTCAGCACCCCGCTGCCACCACAGTAAATAAATAAAGAGTCAACACATTATCCAAGTCTGCAGCTGACATCTTAAAGATCCCATAGATCCACGAGCACTGGCAACCACCCCCTCAGGGCCCGGCAGTTAAAGCCCACCCCGACGGCCAACCCCCCGAGGGCACTTCACGGCCCACGCAGCGGGTACAGGAGGGGGCAGCTCCCCACTCACCTCACGGGGTGCGCGTACTGTGCCCGCTTCCGGGAGGCTCCCGCCAGCCCGCGGGGGCTGCGCGCCTGCGGACGAGAGAGCGGCGGTCACCCCGCGGCCCGGC
>WBMW01000664.1:1756845-1797268 GCA_013396635.1 Penelope pileata
GGGGGCGGGGCCTCTGCAGGCGGGGGGGGGGGGGGGGGGCCGGGCAGCGCGGAGTTAGGGCGCGGGGAGGGGAACCCCGGCCCGGCGCCGTGCGGGGCTGAGCTGCCAGGGGTCCCTCTGTCCCAGAGCGTCACCCCCCGTGTGTCCGCACTGACAGGTCCTCCCTGACACATTCCCCCTGGGATAAGCCGGCGTCCTTTGCCAGCGTAGCAGCAGCGTTCTTACCGAGGAAGCGTGCCTTCCTTTCATGGAAACGTTAAGGTTGGAAAAGATCTCTAAGATCAGAGAGGCTGTGGGTGCCCATTCACTGGAGGTATTCAGGGCTGGGTTGGATGGAGCTCTGGGCAACCTGATCTAGTGCCTGATCTGGAGGTTGGCGGTGCTGCCTGTGGCAGGGGGTTGGAACTCGATGATCCTTGGGTCCCTTCCAACCCAAGCCATGCTATGATTCTATGATCACCCAGTCCAACTGTGCAGCCCTTTGCCACTGTTGATCTCTTGCCCATCACCACACATGCACAAGGTTTTATGCCCAGCTCAAACCAGCACCAAGGGAGCTCATTTTTATTTGTCTTTATTTTCTCTCCTTTTATTTCCTTTCTTCCAAGACTGCCATCACTGATGCACGCACGCAGTGGTAGTGGTCATAGACAAGATCCAGTGAACAGTGGCAGCAGCAGCCCTGGGGAGCCGGGCAGGCTGGGGGACTGAGCTGCCCTGCATGCAGAAGAGAGCTCCAGACCCAGCTCATCTGTCTGCCCACTGAACATCCACGGTGCAGTCTGGGGCCCTGTGCCCCGTGGAACAACCTCGTGCCTTTCCCAGCCCTAAGGAGCGTGCCTGCCCAGGAACAGCTGTAGACAGGAGGTGACTCGCACCATCCCTGCAGCGCCTTTGGTTCAATCCATTTCACTAAATGGTGTCAGTGGTGCCAGCTGTAAAAACGCCACACGTTAGGAGCTGTGTGGGAAGCATAGTCAAATTAATTAAACGCGGTAACAGCAATTTTCTTTCTGTCAAAATCAAACGCAGGCTGAGTTGTCTTTCTGAAGAAAAAAACAACCTCTTGCTATGAAACAGATGCGACTGCACACTGTTAAGCTCGTGAGCACTGCGATACATTCTGCCCTGAGCAGCGGATGTGTGCTGTCATATTGGAGGTTTGTGCCATTTGACCACTTGGAAAAGTCAGTAGTGATTATGGCTTTAGAAGTAATTAAGGGAAAATGTATTTCACAGCGAGAAGTCCAACTTAGGAGGACAGCAGAGTTAAGCCAAATGTTAAAAAGAACAAGATTTCCAGAATGGTTTTGCTGCATTTTGTGGCTCTCTGCAATTTTTCCCACCTCACTTTCACCATGGCCTAGGGCAGGATTAATTAAAATCAGAATGAACAAAAAGCTCAAATTGCTGGTAGATATTCGCTTTACCATTGGCAGAAATGAGACTGGAGCCAAGCAGCTAGTGCCAGAAGTTGAGTTTGATCAGAAGCAAGATTGTATCTATTTTTCTTCTGTTTCCAAATGGCTGCTGTGAAACTTTGTCAATTGAGGTAAAGTGTAAAACAGATGTTTGAAAGCTGTCTGATGGCAGGTTCTTCCCTTGCCTAAATGAAGTGAGAGCAATAATTTCTGTAGTTGGTGTTTCTCTTTTGAGAAATACAGCACAGGCCGAACAAGAAGAGGAGCAGGGAATAGATTCATTGTCTAAAGAAGAAATGCAGAAGCATCTTCCCTCGTATTAATGGCCGCAAGGGACTAATAGAACTCAACGTCAGCATTATTTCTTTTGATAAAGCATGAAAGTGAGTTTCAACATGTACAGTAAAAGCAACCAAAAATGGGTTTCTTTGGCCAATGACCCTTAATTGTTTCAGAATTCTCTTTAGCATCTGCCCAAAATGAGAAAATGTCCCATGAAGAAAGCGTGATTTACCCATTAAAAACAAACTGACACTGGGGTGCTGAAAGGATAAGGAGAAAATAATGACTAACAGCTGTTGTTCCCTGCATGTTTTCACACTATAGGACTCTTCTTGGCCTTACAGGTCAGTGATACAGTCCTGTGCATTGGCAGAAACACAAATGTCTGTGTTTGCTGAAATAACTTACTGTCGTTGACACCACAAAAAAAATGAACCCAACATTTTGCCATATGCTGACTGACCTTGAATTGTAGGCTAGAAATTGTTAAAGCAAGGATAGAAGGTTGATTAATTCTTTGTTGTGGTTGTCTTTTCTTCTTGGTTTGCATGCAGAGCAAGGGTAGCTGTGCATCCAGAAGCTGCTATCTGTGCAGCAGCTTAATTGTGTGAAAACCGCCGCATGCAGGAGCTGCATACAGTCACCAGGCAAACAATTGGTCAGATGAGAGTGATGAACATGCTTAAAACCTTTTTTTTAAAAAAACAAAAAACAAAAAAAAAAAAACAAAAAAAAAACCATACAGTAGCAGAAAGCATAGTTCTGGATTCAACATGAAGTCTGATACAGGCAGTCCCCTCACTCATTCTTGCTTCTTACAATTAAAACAGTGCTCTCCTTTCTGTACCTTACTTCCTACATTTTTGTACTTCAACTTTTAAGAGAAGTCTTAAGTGCTGAGCTGAAGGTTTTCCCTGGTTGTACATGTATAACTAAGCTGCCTTTAGCAAAGCCGTCCTGGGAGTCAGGAACTGATCCATTGTGCTGTAAATATCATAGTGGAATCAAAACAGGGAAAATGATGTATGACTTTATTTACTCTCTCATGCAATAATAAAAATTTCTAGGCATCTCATCAGCTTCTTGAAAATATCTGTCAAGGTCACAGATGTTTTTACTAACACTTTCCAAGCAGGTAATACTTGAAAACTCGCAGGGCTCAGTTGCGTTTAGCCACAGTTTAATTACTACAGGATTACTGTAGAATTACAGTTGAACAATTTCAAATGTGGTATAAATAATTCTTGCATGGTAATTCTGGATTTACAGCAGTAGATCTAAAACCACAACTTAGCTTTCTCAGAATGTACATGTTGTGGTTGGTATACCAAGCAGTAGGTATCCAGAGCAGAAGTAATTACCTTGGTTTGCTTTAATTGATTAAAAGTGCTTTTGTGGCTCTCTGCGGTGTGACATCTTGAAATGCAATGCGCTGTTAATCGGATACACAGAAGAGCAAACGCAGGGCTCTGCGCAGGTTTCAGTGTGCTGCTACAAACAGAGAAGGTGTTCACAAACAGCTTGGAGCGACATTCGACAAGACGGTGCTAATCGCACCTGGGCATGGGAATATCTGGACAGAGAACACTCAGCTGGCTTCGTGTCAGCCTCTCTGAAGGCAGAGGTAGCCCTGATTTATTAGTGAAACACAGGCATGCACTGCATGGGTTTATACATAGAGGAAGTGGGCTTAATCTGTTTAGAACTTTGTTTAGTGAGAAAGGCAAGGTCAAACCTCTGCTTACTGAGACTGTGCTGAGGGCGCTGTGATGAGCAGGCAGCATTTGATACCGAGTCTTTGATAACCTCACTTCATCTTGGCATTGCCAATTTTGACAGGACTTTAGAACTGCATTATGAAACCTGAACATATGCCTACTATTTGCCTATCAATATTTACCATACATGTGTGTGTCATTTACTTAGATTTCGTCTATTAACGGATAAAATGATCTTTTTTTTTTGCTGGTCAATGCAAAATTTGCATGGGACATTTGTGTTCACAGCTTAGGTAGGTGTGCAGCTATTACAATTGCTGTCCTGGAAACTCTGCAGTAGTGTCTTTTGAGGCATCAAGCATTTTCTGGTTGTGAAATGATACATAAGAAATATTTTCTACTATAATTTGAAAGAGAAGCATCAGTTTATAAAGAACAAGTAACAGCACAGATGGTTTTACCACCCCTTCTGTCCTCACCATTAGTTTTTGATGCAATATTTTAGCTATCACTAATGAACCTCCAAGTGGGCTTGGTTTAACACTTCCACAAAGTGAGTTTTTTTCAGTAAGTAGTATAAGATCCAAATTAGATCCTAAGAAATAACGTAAGTTTGGTTTTTTTTCTGAAACAAAAAAAAAATATATTAATCAACATTTTAGTCTATTCACATTACCAATGGCTATAAAATACCACTTAGGTAATAAAAATTGTGCTTGTCCTATTGCTGTTTTGTTTGTTTGTTTGTTTGTTTGTTTGTTTTCATCTAATTTATATACAAAGCCTCAACCCATATTCAAAGAGTGTAACTCCACTTAATCTGAAGTGCTGTGTCTCCTACAGAGAGGTATGTTTGGAGGCCTGAGGGTAACCAGGACACACTAACCTTTCGAGGAGACATCTTCATTCATGGAGACATCCATCCCTCTTCTCCCCATGTCTCTGGATTTGGACCAGGATGCAATAGTATTGAATGCCTTCATTTCATTTCGTGGAGAAAATGGTTTTCCCCCTTCCTCTGTTTGACTGGGCATGAAGGTTTACATGTGAGGGTGTGCACACAAGAATGTTAGGGGGATCATTGGTATCTGCTGGGGAAAAAGAAACACGTTTGTGTTTGTAGCATGTGCACACCGACTTGAGGCCCCCCACATGCCTGTGGCAAGGTGTGACCCACACAGCAGGTTGGTTCCCTCCTCTCCCTCCCCCGTTGCGCTCCACTCCCAAGCCCACACTGGCAAATGGTAAGAGATAATGTGTCCATGTGGGAAAGCAACACATTAAGGGCTAGGAATGTGTAACGGGTTCAGCCACTGGGTGCAGGGATCTTTTTTAAAGGAAGAATACAATTTGCTATCAAGCTATGGGCACTTTAAATTCCATGCAGATAAGAAACAGAGGCTTCAATGCTGAACACGAATCTTGCCATTTCTTTTAATGGATTGGGAGTTAGTGAGACACTGCTTGTCATTAGTGCTGGGGCTCAGCAGAAGTGTCTGGCTCACTCAGCACAATGCAGCACAATGTCAGGGTGCTCGCTGCAGTCAGAGCTCTCGGTGCTGCAGAGTGGCACTGGCAGGATTTGTCCTCTCGCCTCTGGAGAGAAGAGAGAGGCAGCCAAATGAAATGAAGTTGCTCTCGCCCAAGAGCTATTGACAGAAAAGAAGTAGAAATTAGATAATCATTGCATGTCCTGGTCTGACTCCTCTGGCTGGTAATACAGTCCCTGGCAGTGTCATCTCTCCTCTCACAACGTACTGTTCCATTAAGTGTTTCTTCAGATTTATTGCCTCCCTGGCTACAAAGATAGTCATGGAAACAGAGCGATTGTTTCTCAGTTTCCTTCATATCTCTAGGACATCAGCACAGCACCAAGCCCCAAACAGGATGCATGCCACTAAACTTGGGATGGCGATAAGTCAGCATTTAACCTCCAGTAGGAAGAAATGAATGAAGCAGCCATGCCTCGGACAAACCAGTTCCTGAGAAAGGCAACATGAGTCCTAGAGATAGCAGTGCCAGCCCTGGGGAGCGTACACCGCACCCTGTGCTGCAGTGTGGAGACAGCCTTTACACAGGTGCCTGGAGATGAGTCCTGCCAGAGACCCCAGCCCTGCAGCTCCTCCATGTCCCTCCTCGACAGGAATGGTGGCTTCTGGCAACCTCTGTCATGAGGCTGCAAATCCCATCATGGCAGAATTTCCGTATTTCTTAATTGCATGTTCACAATCACAAATGGTAGCAGTGAACACAGGGAGTACAGGGCTCACTGTGTGGGCTGGTGGCAGCCTGCCTCTCCCAGTTAAGATGCACATAAACAGCAGAGGCACTGAAGTATTGGTATCACTTACTTTTAAGACTGCCTGTCAGCTCCCTTAAAAATCACATTTTCCATCGCTTATAGCTTTTCAAGTTTTATTTGGACTACATTTTTCCATGCTAGGTTTATTCAGGTTTAGTTTGAGGGAAAACTACAGTCAAAATAAGGCAGCTCAAACCATTGAGCCATTCCAAGAGCAAGCGAGAAATGGTAGAAAAAACATCCTCCAACATAAAAAACATCTCGTGCCTTTTTGGGAAGCAGTTTTTGGTTAGTTAAGCAATTACTATTTTGGACTGTGAAGGTTACCATTGCATTAGGCGTTTGACTTTTGAACTTTCTCTGAAAATCCACTGAAATTTGGCCGGTCTCTGAGTCTATAATACTGAGTTGCCCCCTAAAAAGACTTTGAAAAATTCAATTCCTTGAAGAATTATATCTGCCTGGGGCTCATTCCATCCAGAACTGACCGGGTCTGTCCTTGAAGCCTAAGCTTTGTGTTGTTGGAGGCTGGATACACCTTGGGTGAGTTGTCCAGACTGAGAAGTGCCTTCTTTTCTTTCACTCTGACTTCCTTAGCATAACCCAAATGCAGGCTGCACGAGAGGAGGGCAGCAGAAAGAGGAGGGGGAGGAAGAGGAGATGTGGACACTTGCTTTGGTAGCAGACAGTAGCAGAGGTGAGGTTAAGGCTGGGGTTTGTGGGGCACTGAGAATCAGAACTAAAAAAAGATGTAAAGAAGAGGGAGCAGGGAGTTTTAATTAACCCAGTGGAAGACTAAGGATGGGAAGGGAGATGAAGGCATCTTGAGACTGGGTGCCAGGATCTAGACTGTGCCAACAGGGTCTGCAGCCTCCCTCTCCTTCATTCAAGAACAAGGATGTCTGTCTGTGCTGGAGAGAGCAGCCTGGAGACCACTGCATTCATCCCCAACCATCGCAGCCACAGCCAGACACGGGAGAAGCTGGAGGACACAGCACCTGGTCGCCTGAGCAGACTGGTGGCCCAGAATGTGGGCAGATGTAGCGAGTTACATCCCAGCCTGTGAGACCTGTGCTAATATCAAAGGCCTCGAGTGCTCTTGGAGATCCCCTCCACACCTGCCCAGCTGTGGCAGCTCACACCCGTGGGTTCCATGGCAGACCTGTCCCTCACAAGAGAACACAGCCGCTCTGGTAACAGTGGCACTGCTGACTGCCTGATTCTTCCCGCAATGCTTCCCATGTGATGGCCTCTCTCACAGTGGCATTACTAGGCAGGGGAGCCAGTTCAGAGACAGGTTTTGGAAAGAGCTTCTGAGCTTGCTCTAAGGCCATCTCAACCCCAGTCCCATGGGCAGATGGACGATCAGATCCTGGAGCAATAGGCTCAATAGACTTGAGTTCATTAGGGACATTGCAGTTGGCTAACCAAGGAGCTTAAGTCCTAGGAAGGCATCCTCTACTGATTCTAAAAAAATGATTAGTTTAGCTTGGAAACGACTAGATGAACTTGAAAATATCTTTTAGATGCCTCAAACCAGGTAGTACAAATCCAAATGATATATTTGGATATTCTTGTGTCTGAAACGAGAATCTGCAGTGTGATTGGTAGAAATGTGTACATACAGGTCCCCAGGGCTTGTAAGTGCAAATTCCTTCTTGTAACTTTTGTGTCCTAAATAGCTTGGACACAGTGAGTGTGAGGCTCAGGACTGCTGTTCATTAATTCATACAGCCACTACTGTTAGTGGCATGCAGAAAACACATAGGGAAATTCATTGGAGCAGCACTCTGAAGTCCTGTCTGTAAGTTTTTGCTGTGCAAGAGAAATGTCTGTGTGAGCAGACTGTACAGACAACAAACAATATACTGAATAGCAATTCAACACATTGTCATCACCTATTCTGGGCACCAAGAGGAAAGGGACTTGTGAAAAATAGAGTATGTTGGTGCCATTGAGACTGCTGCAATGCATATACACACATGAACTGAATTTAAGTCGTGCAGACAACCAAGATTCTGGCATTTTTCTGACTTTCTGGTGCTTGCTGCCACAGTCTTAATAATGTTGGATTGGCGCATAATTGCTTGGGAGTGTAAAACGAATGTGTCTGTGTTTTATACCATCTGGAGATTTTGCATATGATCCTCCCCCTTTTAATTTCTCCTAGAAGCTTCTGAGCACATGTTTGTATGCCCAGACTTAATATTCAAGATACTAAAATATCCAATATAAAATACATCAAAATATTCAATATACTTTTGTACTCGGTGATAAATCGTGAGGTGCAATGCTTGATTTTGATATGAACGTATATATTGAGATTACTGCAAAGCAGATGATAGCAAATGTCCTCTGAAAGGCATAAATTTATCATCTTTAAAGAGCTTGAAGATCATTCTCAAAGAGTTTTTATAGCTGCATCCTCCGTGTTTTTATCAGCTTCCTCTGCTCAGCGTTTTATTGATTCCTCTCTGAACTTTAGTCATGGCTTCATTATCACACATTGCATTCTTGTGCATTCTAGCATTCATGATACAAAATACAGAATTGTAAATCAGTGTGATATCGCATGACTGTAAATTTTCTTGCCTCATCTTTTAAATTTTCTCCTGTTGGATTTTTTTTTCTTGACTACTCTGTAAGAATTCCGCAGATCCCACTTGCCAAGTTACTGAGGTGGCTTTGCTCTGTGGAGCAGAAGTCTCCCAGCAATTATCATCTTATTAATCAGCCAAGTACCTCTCTGGCCTCCAAGCATTTCTGCAGCATAAGTAAAAAAGTCTGAAATTTTTCCATTACTTTTACCTACTGTTTTCTTAAACTAGTTCTTTAGTCAAAACAACAGCTTGTATCAATCTTTTTTTTTCTTTTCTTGCTGAAATAATCCATGGCTATACTAGACATTGTACAGTCTTGCCAGTTTCTTTTTCTTAACCTCGCAGAGTAGATATACACACATACCTACATACGTGTATATATGAAATACACTCTAAATGCACTTCTACCTGAGTACATATGACCTAGTTGGAAACTGACACATGAAAAATATAAACCTTGTCAGATGTCTCTTTCTAAGTGCCTAAGTTTTTGAGCTGTGTACATATATATATAATAGTTGTAATTTTAAGAAGAAAAATTTAAAATGCAAAGAATTTTCAGAATGTTTTCCTGCTAAAATGCAGATCTCCTCATGAAAATAAATACCTGGGGTATTCATTATCTCAGCACTGCAAGAAATCACTCATATTGTACATGACATTTGCATCAGGCAAATACTCTGAAATAAAATATTGTTTGAAATGCATACCGATTGAGCAGCGGTTGGTCTGAAGCATTTTGTATACCTTTAAGAATGTGCATTTGGCATTTGTTTTATGTGTTCACTGATTTACTTAGAGGGGATTTGGGTGACATGAATAGGAAGTGCTGGAGTAGTTTGTGCAAACATTAAGTGAACTCTACTAAAGCGACTCTTGCATTTATATGTTCTGCTACATATGTTGTAAAGCATCTAGTTGAAACAAGGTCTTTTTCTTTGAGCTTTAACCTGTATGAGCCATGACTGTAAACAAGAGTTATGTAGTAACTGCAGGTGGAGGTGGAGGCTTCATTTCCTGAAGTATTTTCTGCTTTTATCAGAGAAGAATCTCCTGCAGATTGGCACAAAGCACAATCTATAGGGGATTCAACTGCCCCAAAACGAAACGCAATATTAAAGCCTGCCCTGGGTCGCTCTGAAACTGGCAGTGATTTTACTTTTGAGCTCCAGAGGAGTCATGTAAGCTCCCAGCTGCTGCCCCACCACCAACGAACACATTCCCATGAGCAGGAGGGAAAGAAAGCTTGGGCTCGCACTGCCCAATCTGTGCCTGTGTGGCCAGGCAAAGAGAGAACATCAGCTTCTGGGGACCCATCCTTTCACTGCACTTCAAAGGGCTGAGGATTATAAGTGCATCCCACAATGTTGCAGAGAAACAGAGAGAAGCCATACTTGCTCGTCCTCACACTGAGGCCAAGAAATAATTTATTTGAGGAAAGCAGATGGAGCATTTTCTGAAGAGTTGGTTCCTATTTCCCTTTTCTTTCCTACTGCTGTCTCTGTCCTCACTCACTGCTCTCTTGCCATGGCAGGAGAGCAGGTGCAAGACAGATGCTTTGGCAGATAAGGGTGTTCTGGCACTGTAATCAACATTTATATGTAAAACACCCAGGGAGTTCTGGATGCACATTTAGAAGTTCCACACAGTTTTTGGTTCCTTGCTCTCATTCATCATGTCATAAATACTAAGAGAATACTAAAAGCTTTAATCTTCTGGAGAATTTCAAATGCATTTTGGGGAAGGTAGTAACCCTGGGGACTATTGGGCTGACCAGGCTTCAGCCTCCCTCTCAGCCCAGGTGCCTGTGGTGTAGTGCAGTGGGAGGGGAGTGCTGGGCGCATTCTTCCACAGCAGCCGCTCTGCTTTACCTCAGCGCCAGGATGGTGCACAAAATGGCTGCGGCCTCACCCCTCCGTCACCTCTCTAGGTGCTTGTGGTGGGCTTGTGTGGTGGCTGCTGGCAGAGAAAGAGCAGAGAGGGGTGCGGCAGGAGAAGCAGCATGGCTATTTTTATGGGCTTTGCATGGACATGGGATTCCCTCCACAAGTAGCAGGAGAAATCCAGATGGCTGTCAAGGGTGGAAAGTGGTGGTGGTGTGAGCTTCCTGGGCGCAGCGCCCAGAGGAGGAGGATGCAGGGTTTATTCCTGTGGCTCTGGCTGTCCTGAGCCTCTGTGCTGCGTGTGCACACCGTTGTGACAGCGAGGGGAACGGCTGCACTGCACAGACATGAGAAATTAGCTCAGCTCTGTGGCACGCCTCGCTGAACGTGGAAGACGAGAACAGAATTTTCAATAAATTGTTTACTTAAAAAGATTCACCTCTGTGCACGAGTGTGCATGTTTCCTTGTTTTGGTAATAGGCTATGAACAGTCAGAGAAATGCTTGAATTTTTGTTTGTATGTTTAAAACCACACATCTCTATTTTCCATGAATAATGCACAAACCATTTTTGCCCTTCCTCCTGCCTGAACTCTCACTGTGTCAGTGAGGTGGACAGGCTCTCCACGTGTCTCTCTTTTCTTCCCGAGTTGGACTTCTGTGGCTGAGCTTCCCATGAGGACATTGCCCACATTCGTATTCATCAGTTAGGATTTGTTTTCCCTGAACATCTCCGGTACTGAGTTTAAGAGTCTTTGTTTCCATAAACCAGTGTTCCTGTAAACAGGGTGGAGGCAAACACAGAATGGATGAAAACCACAACTTCGAATGTAGATTGGGATTAGTCTGCTAGCACTGGAGGTTAAAAAAAGAGCATATGAGAGATCTTAAATGGAGGGTTAAAGAGAAGACGACAGGTGCCAGAAAGCACGCAAGCTGGAGTGACTCTTCATCTACAGGGTAACTCAAAAATGCTCTCCACACATGAGAGAAAATGACAAAATCTGGATAGAAGTCAACAAAGATGAGTGCAAACATTGCAAATAAAATTCGGTGTATGAGAATGGATTAGATTCCATAAGTGGCTGCTTCTTGGCCCAACCAGACAGATAACCAACAAGGGGCAAAGCCACCCCAGGTCTAGTCCTGAGCAGTCTGCAGGAGCTATTGCCATGTACGACTGCAGAGGAAAAACTGAAATGGTGAGCGTGAGGTGTTCACATCCAGCATCCCTGTGAAGATGGAAGAGGTACCAACACACAAACATTCTGAAACACTCACAGACAAATAACTGCAGCACATCTGATCTCAAGAAGGGAGCTGCTGACAAATGATAAAGCCAGACGAAAATACATGGCAGATAAAAGAGTAAAATAAAGGTAAATATTTTATATTTGAGAGAGCAAGCATGGCTTATACAGATGGAAGTGACACTTCACCAATATACTGGGCATTGTTTAAGGTGTCATTAATGTGAAGAAATCAAAATTAAACAAAAGCCGTCATTGTATCACTTAATGTGTCTATGGTGAAAGTATGTTGCATGGAATATTGCTCCACTGTCACAAAAGAAAATACAATGTAACTAGAAAAGGCACAGGAAGGCAACATTTAGGATAAGAGTCTGGAAACAGAGCCTAGATGAAGAGGGTAAGCACTGCAGGGCTCTCCAACTTAGAAAAAAAAGTGACTAAAAGGATTCTGTTAGATATCTGCAAATTGTTAGTGATACAGAGATAGCCAACAACTATTTCTCATAATCTGATCTCTAGAAACATCATATAAAGTTACCATGAAGCAGGTTTAAAATTAACAGAAGATGCTCTTTCATCAAATATATAGTTGAGAAATCCACTGCCACGGAGTGCCATAGAGAACAAAAGTTTTAAAGGATCAGATGTAGGTAAGACAGATATGTCAGAGCATTAAAAATGATCACATGGGATTCTATCAGGCTTGGGAAGTCATGGTAAGGAGTAGAGCTTTCTCTGCTGCTGTGAGCCCTTCCCTGAGCCCACAGATGCGCTGGGCAGGCGCCTGCTCTGCCCGGTTCTGCTCTCAAGTGCTGGCCAGAGGCAGCAAGAGGTGGGAGGAAAAAACTGGGTGGTTGTTTTCTCCCGTCCTACCCACCAGGTACTAACTTTCAATTACTGCAAAGTGGGCTGGATTCCAGGTATTGATTTTGAGATGAACAGTTGCAGCTGAGTTATCACATCCCAGGGGCTTTCATTTGTAAGTGGAAAATAAACATGAATGTCAAGTAATTCTTAATTGTGTGACGCACAGCAGCTCCCTGTCTTCCCATGGCAGTGAACATCTTTAACTCAGATGCAATAGATGCCTTTCAGTGCACAACTCAATTATTTCTGCTTTCACATTCTTCTTTTACATTAAGAATTTGGTAAGAAAAACGTTAGCAGCAAAAATGTTGTTTTCTGACCAATGCTTCCTCTCTTTGCAGGCATTACTCACAAAACATGGAAAACGGTGCTGTACTTATCTGCCTTCTTCTGGTGGCTCAGTGCATTCTGTGTGACTTGTCTTGAGGCACCATAAGCCAGGAACAACAAACTTAATTAAGCTCCTTAAGCAGCAGCATTCTGGCTCAGTAAACATTAACACTTCCCCTCATGCCTGAGCAAACAGAGATCTGGCCTCGGCCTGGGAACCATTCAGAGTGCTAACACAAACAGCACAACTTCAGCTATTTCTGCAAATGGTCCTGGAAGGTTTTCTAGCAAAGTGTTAATCACTCTTCTCACTTGGGAAGATAATTTTCCTGTGCTGTTCTGCGTCATATGAGTGAAGTCTTTTGCATAGATACATGAAGTGATTTATTTGCGATGAGGTAGGAGGGGAATATGTGGTGGGAAACCTCTAAATGATCATCCTAGAATCAATAAAAATAAAAATAAAAATCCTTCACCCCACAAAAGCAACTAGAAATTAAATCTGCAGATATTGCCCAGTGACGTGGAGTAGATCAGATTATGTGCAGTTTTAACAGCATCACCCTGCACAGCCCGGAGGGGCCAGAGGTAGTTTTGTCCGAGTTTGCATCTACATTTTACGCAGATAGCTGAAAGGCACAGGTGCAGAGGCATGTGCATGGCTATATGTGGGCATGTGTGTGGATCAGTAAGGGCCAACAGTGGCACACCAGCGTTTCCCAGAAATTTGGGTGGCCGTGTGAGCACAACGATCGCATCTCTGTGCCAGGCAAATTCCTCACTTACCCTCTCCCTGTAGACATTTCTCCCCACCCAAAGGGCTGTATAATGCTCTGCTCAGAATTCATTTCCTATTTGCTGTTGTTATTGGTTTGTTTGCTTTGTTTTTAACTGCGGAATGTTGTTTAAGGTTGGCAGATGGGTGCGCAGAAGAACTCTCATGAATCGTCCGTGATAGTGTGGAAGTGCCGTGCGATTACATGTGTTTGGGGCAACCAGAAGTTCAGTCATTTTAACCTCATTTCACTTTCAAGTTAAACCGTGTTTAAACTCATCAAAGAAAGGGTGTGATAAAGTAGAAAAGAAAAATCTTGTTAAAAACAGATTTTTCTTTGGTTTTGTGATTCAATTTATTTGTTTACAATGACCTTTTATTATGATGCAGAAAGAGAAAGCTGAAGGGGTTTCTGAATTGTCTGTAAAAAGAAACTGAAGCACCTTCATCCATTTCCACTGAAAAACACTGAGCTTAAGCCTGGTTATTTTCCCTGATACACTTCATTATTTCTATTTCATTCAAATAGAATGCAACAAGAACAAAAACAGATCCCATCATTGAGTTTTTGTTCTTGTCATTTGCCCTAATGCTAAATGGCAGATCTTGTGTTGCAAGCTCTGAAAACAGGGAAATGATTGCATCCAAGACTGTTTTGCCTTTGGAATACAGGATAGGAATACTATTGAAATAAGTATCTGAAATTTCATGTGTGCTCAAGGCTCAGCTGACCCAATTAATGTTCCTTTTAGTCAAATCTGTTTAGCCCTTACCCTTCATTGACTCCAAACTGCGTCTTGTTTACAAATATAGCTATGTTCAGCATCCAGCCTTTTTGGCCTGCATGAATCCTGTGCCATGCCAGTTCTGCAGGAAAGCGCTCCATGCTTTAAAGGCTCACTATTATTTCACTTTCTTTGTTTGCAGCTATGTTTTGTTTCCTCTCACAGGTCCTACTCTCATCCATCACTTTTGCTTTGTTCCCTTTCATTGTCAGGCCGTTGTCTCAGGGGGCATGAGCTGAACACCAAGCACGCCTTTGTTACTGGGTTATCGTTATCATCAGGATCAGTTCCTTTCACATTTGCATGCCTGAGCAGCCTTCCTGAGAGTCAAAACTACATTGCAGTCAGAAATGCTGTGGATGTAATGTGCACAGGAACTTCGTGTTCATGGAGTTGTGTGCGTTGAGCTGAGCAGAAAAATGAAGCACTTTATTTGGAGGGCTAGCTCCAGGGATTAGGTATGGTGGACATGTCCCTTTTATCTGCATTTTTTGCCAGCCTAAAGGGGTTGTTTAGAAAGCAGCTGGGAGAACTCAGCTGAGGTGTGGCCCAGAATGTATCTGTTTGGCTGTAATCTTGGGCTGGAAGATCTGAAACTTCTGCCTGCAGTCTCCACAGAAAGTATACTAATCAGGAGGCAATGGGCCATCCTGCTGGGGAAGGGAGGAGGGTCTCTAGCCAAGGACATGCCTTCTGCTGTCCAGGAAAGCATTCCAAGACTCACTGGCCATAAGACAGAGAAAAGCATCTCCCAAATCTGCAGAGGTGAACGGATTGCAAGAGGATGGTAGGAGCCCAAACCCTCTCAGCAGCATCAGCTACATCAGATGGGGAAAGGTTGAAAGGAGGAAGATGCACAGGAAAACCTGGGGAAGTGTGGGCAGAGAGGGAGCAGAGGCAAGGGGCTGGCAGAGGTGGCAATGGCCACAGGATGGCCACCAGGACCTCTGCCCACTGTCCTGGCCTGGAGACTGCTGTCAAATGTGTGAGTGTGATTTATGCTTACTGGTATGGCTGTCCTGAGAGGAAGAAAGGCACGCTGTTCTCAAGGTTCTCATCCATCAATTTGGTTAAAATCCACTTTGCAGCTCATATATATGTCTCTTCTCTCTTTGCCTCAAACACCTCCTTCTACGGAGGCACTTCCAATGCCTCCTTTTTACTCCCTGAGAACTCCCCTTGCCAATCCTGTCACTGATGAGGTGGCTCTCAGAGCGGGTTCTGCCTGATTCTTCTGCTCACTCACCTTCTGTATGTTCAGTTTCTCTCTGCACAATTTCTGACCTCCAGTTTCAAGCTCTGACTGACGGCATTTCCCCACTAACAAGATGACTTGGCTTTTCTCCAGAGATCAGAGTGGAAAAGAAGCTGAGAGTGTGCTGCCTGAATCTCTCCCCTCGTTATCTCTGCTGATAGAATGAAATCTTTCATTTTCTGTTCCTCAGTGTAAACCTCTCAAGGTTTCCAGTGCGTTTTGATAACCTCTGCAATTCTCTGAGCAGGGCTGGCTGTACCTTCACCTGACACAGTGCACAAAAGTAGGTGAGGGAAGTGCAAGTTTCAGGTGTGATCGTTGCTGGTGCAATGTACTGGGCAGCATCTGCAGGAAGACCCAAGGTGAGGAGTCTTCTAGAGGGTGAGCTTCATATTCTTTCTTAACCCACAGAGATTTTGTGTAGTATTATGCTTAGGCTGTATGTTTCCATAATGTTAAATAAAAATAGACTGAAAGTACACTCCTTGTTCCAGGTGCATAAAAACATAGTAGGAAATCTGCAGATTGCTGCACTGTGCCTGATGATACCCTCTATATTTTTCTCTCCTAAAACCTCTCCTTTGTGATAGAGGTGTTCTGTGTCTATGAAAAAAATCTGCAATTATTCAAGTTTTGATTTCTTTCTTTCCAGTTTTCTAATGGATCAAGATGAGATGCCAACGCTCGTAAGCCAAATTTCTGTGTCTTTGCTGACACTGATTGAACAAAAGAGAAGTGGAAAGAAACAGTGGTTGGGATTGAATACCATCAGGACTTCTTCGTGATGAAAGGATATCAAAAGTGAGGTTGCACCCTGACAAGAGACCAAATTATACTGAGGCTAGCCCTTGGCACTCACGCAGTTCCCAGAGCATCCCTTTGCATTGCCATGAGACGCGCTAGGATGAGCAGTGCCAGCACCTCTCCTGCTCCACCTCGGACCGTGTCCTTCTGCAGGACAGTTTGCACAGTCATTATGCAGGAAGCAGCCCAGGGTCAAATTTTTGTTTGCAATCTCTAACTTTGCCTGAAGTCTGAAGAGCCTTGCATAAGGCTTTCAAACACCCTGAGCCCAGTGAATAAAGTGTCCTTCAGTAAGTAATGGATGCTGACACTTTCTAAAAATCTCTGACAGAAGTAGATCAATTTGAGATTATATTTCTCACGTCTGGAACATTGTGTTTTCTAATTCTTTGCTGTATTTGAGAACTGCATGCTTTACTCTATCCCATTTGATACCTTAGGGCCAACTCTGTATCATATAAACGGAGGAAAGAGATTACACAATGTGGTTGCCTGTGTTCCTACGTCAAAATGAGTTTTGCCATCGGTGAGAACGGCATCATATCATAATTCCCACACAGCTTGTGATGACAAACAGGATTACAATCTGTGGCTTAGCAGAGGAAAGAAATAGTGGAAGGAAGCAAAGTCATAAGAAACAAAGACTGTTTTCTTTCAGCTAGATTTTACAGCACAAAATAAAACAGCACCCTGAGAAATTCGACTTGGGCTGTCCCTGATAGGCATTTATCCCAAGGTGTTAAATCATCTTATTTTTGTCACAGTCACTAAAGCAGCAGGGTTCTGTGTATTATGATATGAAGTAGGAGACAGAAAGAATCTGTAAAATTGAAACCTAGTACGTGAGTCTAAGGTGGAAGAAAAAAATGTAGGTCTTAGACCTGTGGTGAAACCTCAGTTTGTTGGCGTCAGTGGGGACCAGGACTCTCAGGGCAGCATCTAAGAAAACAAAAGCTGCAGCTCTGTAATGCCACAAGCCAGAAGGCATCTTTTTAGCACCTCAGTCATGAAGAAAGCCACATAAATGCATATGCAGCATGTTCTAGTGCAGATTTATTTGCAGTGGGCACTTGATTAAAAAAGCTTTATAGGTATAATATTTCAGTTTAGCATGCTCTGTATTTTAATGCTCATTCTCTCTTCCTACTTTACTACCTGAGACTCCTTAGAGATTCACGCCTCTTTTTAAACTTACTGCAATCAAATCGTTAGTTCAGAACCAACCACTAGTGAAGGCCAACTCCAGAGTTATGGTCTCCTATCTTCCAAGTAAAGCCCCGTCCTTTAAATGAGCCGTACCACATTATAGCTGTAATTCCCACATGGTTATCTCCTGGGGAAGCATCATCAAGAAAGATATCATTCTTCCCGTGACCACATCAGCTCACTGAAAGCAGCAGCCTTTCACTTCAGATGTCGCCGACCCCCACCCCAGGCATTTCGGGGGATTCCCCTTCATTTCGGATTGAGGCGCAGTGCACCGTGGCTGTGGGTTTCCTGTGTGCTGTTGAAGGGATCTGGTGACAAAAGCTCTCTGTCACTCACTGTCTTCCTGCTTGATCACTGTGCCTGCACTGCCCATGCTGCCCACAGAAGGGAGGAAGTGGTGGTTTGGGAGGCTGATTGCATTTCTTAGCAGAAGGTGAGGAAATACCCCTCTCTTCTCAGACGGCAAGGTGTTCCATCTGATATCTTCATTGTCCTCTCTGTGTCTCACAGAGGGAGGAGTGGAGGAGCTCCCACACAAAGGAAATACCTTCACAGATTTTCTTTATACTACAGGCAATGTTTTCCCAAATGTGCACTAACAGATTTTTTGCACGATGAACACATGGGAGGCTCGTGTTAATGCTGCACCTAGTGAATCGTGGCTTGCCTGTGGAACCTGTAATTGCCGTGTATGAAAAGCAGAGTGAGGCTCGGTTGTGCCATTTAGTTGTTTGGATGCTTTCCTCTTTGATACCCTGATGAAACCATCTCAGCTGAAGGAGGAGCAGGGAGGGGGACCAGGAGCTGCTCCCAGCGTACAGATCCAGTGTGAGTGGGGGTCCCCAGGCCTGGCAGCTCCTCAAAGGGCTGAGGTGGTGCCTTAGGGAAAAGAATTCACCTCTACTTACATGTTTGTGATTATATTGCTCTCCAGCTGCTATTAATTATAGAAATGGGAGGGGTTCATGTTTAATACTTCCCATGAGTGTTATCTAACTTCCTTCAGAATGCGAGATCGCTTAACAGGATGGAGAGACTGTGAGCGAGTGCTCTAATGCAGCAACAATGAGGGGAGCTCAAAGTATGTTAGGCTAAAAAGTTGCTGTCATGTAATGCAAGTTCAAAATAATAGAATATAGTATCCAAGTATAAGCAAGCATATCCCTTTCTCTTGGCTGCAGATGATTTTACCTACCTGCTTAGCCAATTTGGGCAACTCGGTTAAAGCATCGGGTGTGTTTTACAAAACCAGCCAACAGTGGAAAGCTCTTAGCATTTACTTTAATATTTCAGCTAAAGCAACTGTTGCTTAGGTTCCCACGCAGAGTACCTAAGAACACACACCAGGTTGTGACATCTGCTCTACTGAAGGGAACAGGCAGCAGCCTGGCTGCAGGCCCATGGGTGATTTCTCCCCCAGATCCACCCCAGCGCTGGATGTAAGCTGGCTGTCGGAAGTCTGCTACACACTGAAGGCACGATGATTTAAACAATCCTCTCTAATTCATGCAATTTAAAATTTAATACATTAAAAGTGATAATTAGTATTTGGTGCAATCTGAGAGCAGAATACCCTGCCGCAACAGAGAGCTCCCGAACAACAGCCATTAATCACATCAATACCAATTAGGGTCTCTGGGGGACAGCCTGGTCTAGGTATCATTAGTAATAGCTGTGGAGAGAAAACAAGGCCGTTAATGCAATTAATGCTCAGATACACAGTAAATGCTTTGAAATCTTCTGAATTTCATAGAGTTTAAATGCACTCTGATGATCAGAATTAAGTGTTGGGGAGAGGAAGGCTGCAGAGGAGGGGAGGACGAAAGGCACAGTGGCTAGAACATGAAAACAGACAAGCTGCTTCCTCTGCAGCTCTCAGTGCTTAGAAAATCACCTGGTGAATCACATTGTGTCTGGTCAGGATGCACATCAAAAAGCTGCACGTGGTCACAGGGAGCTGTAATGTGGACAAAGGCTGCAGTCCTCTCGTGGGGCTCAGATTTTCTCCGTCAGCTTAGGAGGTACAAAAGCACAAGCTCTCCACTTGCTCTGCACAGGTAAAGAGAAAGCAAGAAATGAACAGATGACAACAGATGACAACAAGTTTTCAGCTGGCATAAAACTTTATTTTTCATTTTTTTTTTTATAAAAGTAACACAAATGAATGTAAAGTGGCATCTACTAAATTTAAACATTTTCAGATGTATGGGTCTGGAGGTTCCACACCAAGGCTTTGAAACGAAATATGCAAAAAGATCTTGTAATCACTAACATTACTGTTTCAATACATTAAAATATTTCAATTTGATTTTAAGAGGGATATATATATATTTATGTAAGGTAGCCTAATAGGCAAAATACTGGAATGGTTTCTATAAGGCAGTAACAGCAAAGAGGTAGAGGTTATAAAATAGGTGAGAAGTGTCATGGTTCCATGGGAGGAAGGCCTTATCGGGCTGAATTTCACCATCTTTGACTCAGTTACGGTTTGGGCAATAGCCACAATGCCTCAATGCAGCCTACTTGGGCTCCTGCAGGGAATGTGTTTGTGAGCTATTGATATCGGAAAGCTTTGGCTTGGTGAAATTAAGAAGGTGGGTGAGAGACAGCTCTCGAGCCAGACGAGGATGAAGTCCCCAGAGGGTGTGCCATTGGGCAGGCTTTCCTAGCCAAGCTGTTTCTGTTGGGTCTCTCAGCACACATTTCTAGTCTCAGGCAATTCATTGTTTATGTGGATGATTCACAGGATGATTCACAAAGTCTTTGCTGGAAAAATTTTAATCTCAGAAGATTGCATCCATAATGCATACTAAGAATTAGTATGCTCTGGGTTGGTTGCGTGCATGGTCACAATGTTAGAAAAAAGGATTGGTTCTAACACCTTCAAATGAAAGACCCAGTTACTGGGAGAGGGAAAAGGTTATTTCTGCACATTTCCAGTGTGAGCGAATATGCTGGGAATGAACAAATGCAGGGAGAAGGAAATGGGAAAGGGAAGCAAGGAGGAGAAACCAGGATGATCGAACACTTTACCCAAGAAAGAAATAGAGGCTGTTCATGTGAGTTATCTGTTTCCATCCTGCCTGTGGGTACAACAGAGAAATCTCAGTGTGCACTCGTGTGCGTGTGTGCACGTTTGAAATCTGGGGCCCAGCCCACACACATGCTGGAGACCTCCTGTACAGAAAGGGAAACTCGCTGTTGTGCTCTTAATGTTCATAAATTATGCAGCTCTACAGTGGGACAGTGATTATAATCAAATCTCACGCTTCAAGGCTTCAAGGTCAGGAAAAATATAACACCCTCTGTGCCACCACCAGCGCATGCTCCAAATCCCTCTGGTACCTGATGGATTCATTTTTCATGAGCTCAGGTGGTTGGGGACCTGGAGAACTTTCTCCTTGCTCATGCATGTGGTCATGCAAGCCCACCCCCACTGGTGCAAGGTTTTGGAAAACTGGTAACATTGGGTGTATCTGAAAGGCATCAGATTGATATTAGGTGTCCTGGGATCTGCGGGAGGACAAATGAATTTATCTGCACTCTGCTTTGGGATTTGTTTCTGTGAAGGAGATGATAGAAAATAAATTCCAAACAGAAGCTGAAAACGTTCTGCTTTTTTTATATGAAATTAATTCAGATTGAGTCATTGGTCATGGAATAAAGCAAACCAACAACAACAAAAAAAAGGCTGAATGATTGAATTGCTAAAAGGAATGGAAGGACAGATGAAGTTCAAAGAGAGCTATAAAATAAGATTGCTGTTACATTATTAAACAAGGAAAGAAGGAAAGAAAATGGCTGCTTAGTTCCAACAGATGCAGCTAAGAGCAGTGGCCAGCCTATTTTCCTGCCTCTCCTTTCTGTTTTCCTGTGGTTAGCTGACACCAGCCCGCATCTCCTTCTGCTGGACAGTAATGGGGAAATGTACTTTTAGGAAGAAAACATGCTACTATGTACTTGTAAGCATGGGATACTGCTGGTATTTGGACATACTGCAGGAACCATTTACAGGCAGTGACAAATGCACTAGAAGAGGGATGCCTAGGACATTTTACATTGTGAGTAAGAAGTGAGAGAAGAAACTGTGACATCTGACACTGAATATCAGTTTCTCTATCTTACATATAATTTATGCGTCTGCTTAAATAAATGCTAGTGTTAGTCAGAAGGCTTGGGACTATGTTAGTGTTGCCACCATTGCATGGTCAAAAGGAAACGGATGTCAAGGATCTGAAATGTCTAAGCAACAAGGGACACCAATGCTGGCTTACTTAATAAGACACAGCTTTTCGAAGTGCAGCTTGCTGGGGTGTTGAGACAAGATGAATATAAACAGAACATGAATCAGAACACGAGGCAGATTCCTGGAGGCTGCAGATGTAAAGAAGTAACCACTTATGCTTCCCCTGTCCATCTGCCTTTTCACAGGATGAAGATCCTTTGTGAGTTATCAGGTTGAGCTGATTGAGCTGTTCTTATATCCTAATTCTGCATTTTGTGTTCATTCTTTACTAAGACAAAAGTCTCAATAGAATTACTATTGATTTCATAGCTAAAGTGTTCTACAGAATACAGAGGACAATCTTTTATCTCTGGATCTTATAATCTACGTTTAATTAAATATCTGTGGTGAACAAGGTCTTAAGGATATGAATTCATGTTTGCAAAACAAATTTGCCCATCCTGTTTCCCTATTCCTGTGGTACTTTTCCTGTCTTTAGTACAGAAGCAATCACTCACTCACTGTCAGTCAATATTCATTGAGTGAAATGAAATGGAAATGTAATGAAAGGAAAGGAGTCCTCTGAGATAAAATGCTGCACAAGAGAGATGGAGATTATGAAATCAGACATTCAGACCCAGCCAATATGCCAACTTACCAGCTGTTCTTAACTGAAGAAACACAAACTTTCACTTCAATATGTACCTTTAAGTTTGCAAAAAGAGTAATAGAGCTGGACTGAAGCGTAGAAGCTGGGGGACAAATTGCCCACCTCCAAGTAAAAACTGCAAACAAACCTACAGCGTCAGTACAACAGGTTATTATTTCATCTTACTCAGTCTCAGTTTGCTATTTTCAAACTAAATGATCCATTTCAGAGAGGAGAGAGGCCTGACTGGACTTCTGCAAAGCGTTTAATGAGTCCTCCAAAAGGAACAAGCATTAGCTAGGATGTACAAGACAACACGGTAAAGGAAGCTGGTGTCTCCATTTGCCCAGGCTGCAATGCTTCAGCCCCCATGGCAGCAGTGTGTCGTGTTGGGGGCCAAGGAGGGAGCAGCCCTGGGCATGCCTTCAGAGAGACGAAGGCTGAAAGAGCACACAGTCTTCCTCCCAAGTCACACAGTCTACCCGGCCTGCTGGGATGCTCTGTTCAGCAGGAAATAACAGGTAGGGATGGTGTTGGTAAAGGAGTGAAAAAGCACTGTACGTCCACAGGTGAGTCTAGGCTGGAACTTAAAACCTTTCTAAGCTTCAGAGAGGCATAGTAGTAAAATACCACCCCAAAAGCTGTTGTGGGATTAAAAAACAGTAATTAGAATTTAAGATGAATCTTCACCAGTTTACGGATAGGATTGCTTTAATTGGTGGCTTGCAAAAGCAAAAATGAGGCTTCATGACTCTGAAATTTCAATACAGTCCTGTGCAACAGCCTACTGAGAGTGCTAGGTTTTCAGAGCAGCAATGGTCCCTTCCTGTGCTCTTTCAAAGTGCCAACATTGTACCATGGTAGGGCTTTTCTTTGTGCTTCTGTAAGATTATCATTTTTATAACTATATAATTATTGGAATTATTGTTACTACTACTGTTGCTATTACTATTGTTGTTGTTGTTATATGAGTAGCAATAACAATAATAAAAGTAATAGTAATGATTGATTGTGGGGAGTTAAAAAAGAAAAAATAGTTGTGAAGCTCAGAAATACTATTTGATTTTTTGGGAGATATGCAGAATAATGTCTTAGAAGAGTCTGTGACATTTCTAGCACCTGGTAGCAGATGGGTCTGTTTGCTGGAGCTGCAATCTAGCAATCCTCTGTCGGGCTGCGCCAGCAGCAAGATGCTCTGCTTGTGGTTGTTTGGTGCCATCTACGGCCAGATACTGAAACTCATTCGCTCATCCCAAAACCATTTGAGGCAAGTACACAATGTGTTTTAGTGAGATCGGCAACCACACTGATACATGATATATTGATAAATATATCTACAGTAATCAAGTATCACTTCTCTGCCAGCTGTTGGACACCACTAGTGAGCTCCTAGGGGCTATGAGTACTTTCTGAGTTTGCTGAATATTTTTCAAGTTGGCTTTCATAGCCAAAGCACAGTGTATTAATTTGGGGTATAGAATTAGGGAACTTTACTGAAGAAAAAGTAACAGGGTGCTGAAGGGTGAGAATACATCATCTGTTTTTCTACACAAATGATATAGATGCTCATCTGTGGAAGGCAGCAAGGGCACACACACAAACCCATCTCTGCCTGGAGAACCTCTAGGTCCTGAGGTAGAACTCTGTGTCTCCTCTCTCCCCACTTCCTGCTCAGTCCCACCATCTGGCTCTGTGTCTGTGGACAGCTGTGAGGTCTCACAAAATATTGCTGGAGAAAATCAGGGCATGCTGGGGCTAGGACCGATTCTGGCTAAGCATAGCCTATTTCTTGAAATGAGTCTCTCCTAGCTGGCATATGGGGAAGGATGCAAACACCTGCCTTTAGGTGTCTGCATGTCTAGGTCTACACATGGACTGAGCATCTAACCCCCACCACCGAGATAGAGCATGAGTGGGATGCAGAGCCCATCAACAGGCACTGCGTGCCATTCGAGACATCCTCTTGTATCTGACAGATTCTGACATGCCAGACCTGCAAGAGACCCAGATCCTTCTGCAGCAGGAGCTGGTGACCAGGCAGGACATCCAAGAGATCCCAGAACTGCAGACTCATGGGGCTGGAAGGGACTTCTGGAGATCATCTAGTCCAACCCGCCTGCTAAAGCAGGCTCCCTACAGTTGGTTGCACAGGAAAGCATCCAGGTGGGTTTTAAACATCTCCAGAGAGGGAGACTCCACAGCCTCTCTGGGCAGCCTGTTCCAGTGCTCTGTCACCCTCACATTAAAGAAATTCTTCCTCACGTTTGTATGGAACCTCCTGAGTTCCAGTTTGTGTCCATTGCCCCTTGCTCTGTCACTGGGTACCACAGAAAAGAGCCTGGCCCCATCCTCTTGACACCCATCCTTTAGATATTTCGACGTTACAGATGTTCAAAAGGCCCCAGATGCCAGCACATGGGCAATGGTAGGCTCTTAAATTCAGGTGTGTTGACCTGGAACTGAATCTCACTGACTGTATTGCAATCTTTTCTGAGCTGCTGACAACACGAGGCCATCTGGTGCAGTCTCTGTGTAAAACAGACCCCAAAATTCCCTCCAAGTACTCATAATATTGTGCTAATGATTTCTATTGACATTATTAGCAGCTGCAATGCCAGGTAATCAGTTTGGGTTGTGTTTTTAAGTTCAAAAGAAGGATATTGTAAGTGGATATCCCAATAACCAAGAGAGAATAAAACTGCCTACAGATCTGTATCTCTAGTCCCAATCATCTTATGTATACTCACGGCTTGTATTGCCTGACAACTTCAGGGAGACTTCTTGTGCAATACTTGAGTGATGAAGGTGTGCATGCGTCTGTGTGGGCCAGAGAAAGGGGGTGGGAGGTGCCTTGCCATAATTTGACTAGGAACAGCTGTCTCACATCGATAATAACATTACCATAGGCTACACAAGAGCCAGAATGTTACTGATCGGGAGTTTGAAGGCTTAGAATTTGGAATCCACTCACTATTTGTGGTGTCTACCTCACTAATTAGCCAAAAAATTACTTTATTGAATTTTAGAAAATAATAATATCTAGAAAGATCTACCGCTACCACGAATTCAAGAAAAATTGCTACCAAGAAGTGCAGCAACTGTAGGAACAAAATGTAACGGATCAATGCTAATTATCTAAGCTATTTAAGAGATGTAAATAATGGAAAGCAATATATGGAACTGACGGGGACGAGTAACAGAAAAAAAATTAAAAAGGACAGGTATGTGTCCTTGGCATACAAAATTTGAAAGAATATTAAACAGGAAATAAAGCTAACTGTGAATATACAGCAAATGGGAGCAAGATCACTGAAGAAGAGTGTTTAGTGTGATTAAGCTGTCAAATGACAGAAATATTGTAGTACCAGGACCTCTTCTTCTCAAGGTGAGCAGATGAAACATTACAGCTGTACTTATACAGAATTTTGATATCTTTTGTGATATAGAAAATACAGAAAACAGGGCTGAATATGGCACTGTCAAGAGTGTCTGACTTTGTCAGTGATAGTAAAACTATCCCCTATTATTTTAATAATCATAGCAATTTCTGAAGAGAACTTTTACTGAAGTATTCTCTCATTTTCCAATTTAAGCTGGAGGTGCAAGAGAAGCTGGACTAGACAGATCTCTGTAACACACTCTCATTTTCTTTTTGCCTGACAGAAAAGAAGTATAAAAAAGAGGGGGGAAAATAGCAAAGAACTTCAGAAGAGCATGTATTCTTCCTGAAGAGACTGTGTTGGTGTAACTGGCATTGTCTTTGGTTTGGTTGTGGTGCACAAAAACTTTAAAGAGGCCTCTGGTTTTGGAAATCACGCTGATCAATAGATGCTCAAAGAAATAGTGTTTGAAGCTTTACAAGTGCAATGACTTTAAGGGCAGTAAACATTATGGTCAACCTCACCAACTCAGATCCTGAAACGATGGACTTAGTCTTCTCCAGATGACAGGAGCTGTGAGCACTGAAAAATACGTTTATTTCAATGGGATGGAAAATTGTTTTTGTTTTTTAATAATGAGATGAAAAAACATTGAGACTAAGTGAATGCATTAAATCATAATTCATGGCAGAAACAGTCTAAAAGAGTTTATAATTTGTCTCTTATGAAGGAAGGTTTCCAACGTGGGATCTGAAGCCCCACTGGAGACTCAGTAGGTTGTACAATGGTGCAATAACCTCAGCACTTTCACAGTATTGCTTTCAATGCAGCCTACTCTTGTTTTGGCCTTTTTCACACAAAGAACATTAACAGGAGGAAATAAGGTTTTGCACATGTCTGGCTGTCTTGTCTTCTTAAATTCTGACTGTTCAGCTGTATCACAGATCCCTGCAGGTGTCACCTCTGAACAGAAGCCAAACTTAGACGCTGTGGGCCAACTCCTAAAGGCTTTTGCCTCCCTCCAAAGACCAATGGGACCAAACTGTGTTTGGATGGTTAAGACACAGGGATAGTCACTTTTGTTCCAGGATCACGTTGTTACAAACTCAGTCTGGAATGTAAGAGATTTTCTGCATAACAATAGCCTATGTTAGGTAGTATTGAGTAATCTGGAACCAGTTCATTCATATATATATATTATTCTTTCCATGCTTAGAGGAGGAATTGGTATTTTCATCTATCTGAAACATAACATTAAGCATTATTGTTTGGCTATTCTACTGGCTGTATTGTACCTATTTGCTATCAAAAATATTTGAAATATTTAATGCTAAATTCCCATTGGAGGATACTTTACTTCATGGATTTTCTGATCAATTGTACATTTGTAGTTTTGCCTGTGGGTGCACATTCATTTCAGATATTTTATTGCACCATGTTTGTACCTTAACTGGACTGCTGGCATTTCATCATCAGGTCCCTCAAAACACAAATCTAAATGAAAACGAGAAAATTAAAAGTATTCCTTCAATAACTGTAGTCTTCTCAGAGGATTCGCTGTACTTGGCTTTTAAACACAAAATATTAACTATTATAGCAAATATATGAACTTTTCTTAAACACAGATGAGATAAAAAACTGATCAGCCTTCTGTGCACAGGGTATACTGCAGAGACAGAATGGAAAGGAACATTTGCAGATCTGTACATTTGAACATGTCTTTATTAAAAGAAACTAGCACATAGCCAGCAGCTGCACTTCTGGCAAGGCATCTAAATGCAGCTTTACAAACAAGCCAGTTTCTGAAGTTGAAGCAATAGACAACCCCGCTGAAGCAGAAGAATCTATCTTTTCACTTGGCTCATTGACAGAGATGCAGTCATCTCCGAAGCCCAGAATTATCCACTGCAGTTAATCCTGCTTCCCTTCACTGAGAACACAGATGACCTTCAATTTGCCCCATCTCTGACAACTTCACTCGCCTTCAATTACCAAAATTGCATCAGTTATTTCAGCAAAATCTGGATCACTAGGATCTCCCCTTTCATCTGCTGCTTTCCAAAGCCTGTGGTGCAGCCCTGGTTCACGCTGTACCCAGGGTTACATCCCAGAAGTGCTCTATTATTAGAACTGACCACGCAGATGTTCTTCAAGAGACTGTGCAGCTGAAATGCAAAAAATGCTCATATTAAAAAGAAGAATGTTTTCAGTTTACTTCATTGTTGCTTTCCGTTGGCAGCTTCACTTCCCGGATTGCACATCACCCTGCCTCCACTCATCTGAGCAGAGGTAATTAATACCTTTTCCATTATTAAAGCCCTGGGAATAGAAGCTGAAATCCTGCCTTCACTGAAATCAATGGCAGATCTCCCCTGAACTTCACTTCCTTGAGTATCAGGCCCAAAGGGATCATTAGATAGTCCTGTATACTGCTGCTACTGATGCTAAGTTAGACTGCTGCCAGTCCTCCAGATGGCATCCAAGCTGTGAATCCAAAGGGACAGAAAGTCCACCACTATCCTTGGTGGTGATGTGTTCCCAGGATCAGTTACCATCTGACTAAAAAAAACCTGTCTTTTATCCTGATAATCTTGTCCACCTTGATATTCCGGGCTCTGATTTTTGTTGTCTTTTCCTTCCCATTTTAAAGAGACATCCTACCTATCATATTTCCCCAGGAAGATGCTGATTCACTGTAATTAAGTTTCTTCTAAAAACTCCAGTATCTTCATCTACCTCAAGTAACTACTACAATTTGCCAGAAATTATCTTGTTTCCATGTCTTTTACCTTTTTTACTTTTTTTAAAAATTATCTTACACCACCTGGAGCTGTTTACAAGGGACTCTGGGTGGTGTGTCAATATCCATCTCACCAGCTTCACCCACAGCATTATCATCCCTACCTGTTACCAAGCCATCTGAGCATACCATGTATGGTGATGGTTCTCGTGTTTGGTTACTCGTCCACTGTGGTCCTTTTTTCCTTCCCAGAACACAGCTCCCTTGTTTAGACAGTATTGCATAATATTTCACACTTTAATCCCACATTCTACCTGAGGATCTGACGCCCTATGGAGCTCAATGAGTTGAGCTCCACAAAAATGCCCTGAGGCAGACCTTGTACTAATCCCAAACTTGAGATGATGAAAAGGAATGACAGGAAGGATAGGGAGAGCCCGAGGTCACTAAGAAAGTCTATGGCAGAGCCAATTCTGGAACTAAATTTCGTATTTCCTTGCCTTGGGCTTTCAGCGGAAGACTGTTCCTCTCCAGAGCATATATTTGGAAAAAAAAAATCACACATCTTCAGTATTGTGCATGGAGATGTCCTCAAGGTCATGGTGCATTGATGTATTAGAGAAGGCTCAGCCAGTGTGCAGCAGAAAAAAGAGTTTGTGAATTCAGGCTCTCTTAATAACTGGGAAATGCTAGAATGAAGGCTGATGTATAATACAATGTTTTTACGAAGATTATTCTTTCTGTGCACTGAATGAGCAGAAATAGCTGTGGAAAAATCATATGCAGTCACGTGATTAGAGTGTTTCAGTGTCATGTAGCCAGTGGAGCTGTTGTTGACTCCAGCTTCACTCCAGAAGTTACAAAATGGGCCGTGCATGAGGCAGGGGACCGCAGGCAATTGAATGCTGCCCTGGAGAAAGTGAGCCCATCCCTGCCTCTGTCATTTCTCATTTTCTTGTGGCCCAATGGGAGACATCTGGGTCTAAATTAGAAAAGGGCTGAGCATTCACAGCTGCACTTAAAATTACTAGCTGCAATTTGAGCATGTGAAAAAAAAATCAGGCTCTAAGCGCCTAAAATTGGGTGCCAAATTTAGGCAATTCTTGATAATTCTGGGTTTAACATCTGTTCTTCAGGTCTCTCTGTGTTGGGTCTCTGTGTATAAAGTTGACAGAATAGAAACTTCAAAAAAGAGCTGTAGGGATACATTAATTGATGTTGGTAAACAGTCGTAATATTGCAAAGAGATCATCATGGTAAATCTCATGAGGAGATTAATAATTCAAGAGAGGATTTGAATAACTGTGCTAATAATGTGTAAGTAAGGCTTGAGCCTACTGAGCACGGAATATTTGATGAGCTTGCTGCCGGGTGAGGCCTGCACATCCTCCAGGCGAAGTGAGGCAGGAGTGCTGCGGGGACAAGATGTGGCTGTGCCACCAGGCCTGGCACCACTAGCTCACTGCTGGGTGAGCTGCACGCATGCTGCTACTAATTCTGGCACTCCCTAACTTCCAAGACATTGAACTGCTTTTTAAAAGCATTAGCAGTCTATTGCTATCGACCTCTGCATACTAAATCCTGTATACTACTGTTTAGCTGACCCAAGGGCCCTCCCCATCACCAGGGACAATTCCCCAGCGGTGTAGGGACGCAGAAACCACGTCCCACCGCCAGAGGTGACAGCAGCTGGCCGTGCCAAAATGGGAATAGTTCTACTAATAGCTGTTCTTTGTGCCATCGCACACAAGCTGCTGCTGGAGGGCAGGCAGAGCAGAGTTGTGGCCATGACAGACCACAGGGCACTGTTTTGAAGCAATGGTGTCTCGATGGAGTGTTGTATTTCCATGTGACCTTCCCTCTGGATGGTGAAGTAGTGCATGCTGCAGTCGATCCTTCCGACGCCACCGGCTGCCTTGCTGCGATGGCTTCACTGCCTCCCTTCTTGATTTCGCAGGAAGACTTCCATGTCACCAGGAAACTGCTGCAATACTTTCACTGGTTTTACTGACAAGAACAGGACATTTTGCTTTAAAAAATCAGTTCTTTATCCCAACGAGAAATTATGCAATGACAAAAGCTGGAGCACTGCTATCTATTCCAACACCAAAACAGACACAAAATATAGCTTAATTATGACGCCAATTCGCAGTGAAATAACGTGTTTTATATTATTTGTAGTCTAACTTCAGACAACAGATCTTAATATTTGTTGCTGTTTTACAGTATGTGTTTTATGTGTTTTAATTTTGAGAGGAAGGACTTTTTTTCCAGCTTCAGAGAACTTAGGAGGCAGCCAGCCAATACAGAAGGTGTATTTGGAAACTTTCCCTTTGTTCAATTAAGATAGCTGGGAGCCATCCAGACTCAACGCAATGCTTTATTTTACCAGCTCTCCTCAAATTTATTATTCTATTTTTTTTTTTAGCCTAGCTTCAAGTAAACTGATGAGAATATTAAGCTCTGAAAAAAAACATTCTGATAAAGGTCTGACTTCATCTCTGAAACAGCAAGGGAGGCAAGGTCAAAACTGTCACTATTAGGAAACCTCTGTAATGTTAAAGAGGCACAATGAGAGCAAGCTAAAAATGGTATTTCGTATTAACCCCATTTTTTTGTGTGTGTTTGCAGATTTGTTACAGAACCAACTCCTACTTACGTTAGGTGACTAATCTCATTGCAATGTAATAACTTGCATTAGTAAGGAAAATAGGACTTAGCCTTTACTGACTGTTAGCCTGCTGAACGGAATTATCGTTTATTTTAATAACTTAAATATATATATACCCTTATCTCAACAACTGCAATGATTTATTTATATTTCGGCCTTTGGTCCTTCCAATGGCAGAACGAGTTGGATTATAGAGGAAAAATCAGTAAGAACAACTACATAAAACGTATTAAACAAGCACTGCTTGGTATGCTCTAAGCACTGCCATCTCAGCTGAGCCAGAAAAAAAGCATGCAAAATCAATGTCATGTTTAACTCCGTTCCTCGGTATCATAGAATTTAATTAAAAAAGGAAAAATAGAAAAAGATTAGCATCTCCAACGTTTGCACAAATTGGGCTGAATTCAGGGTTTGCAGTGATGAATTTTTCCATTTTTTTTTTTTGATAGTAGAATTAGCATAAAATCTAAGTCTGACTTCAAACCCTGCTGCAAGAATACTGGCTAGCTAGTGATCAAATACCAGCTTATTTTTTCAGAAACACAACACAGTAATCTGGAATGAAATACATACTCATCTCATCTGTCAGTAGTTTAAAAAAAAGATTTGTCAGAAAGTAAAATGATAATTATCAAACTTTATTTTCCAGAAGTGAAAGGATTACTTTCATAAATTAAAGGAACTAAATTAAAAAATGTATATCAGTCAACAGTCAAATGCATCCTGAAGTCATAGAAGGTACTGAGTTGCAGAGAGAAACATGAAATGAAATGAAGTCTGTCTTCAGTTCTGAAAGATTATGCATTAGGTATCTGTTGCAAGAGTATCTGAGCAGCATTTCTTGTGATGATCTATGTATCCCGCTTCTATGCAAGTTCAAAAACTGAGAAAAGGGAATCTGAGGACATTCAGAGCATTCTCTTAGGTTCAAATTCTGAAACATCTTCACTCTGAAGAGTAACTTGTTCCCTTCATTCCTCTAGGCAGCGGGTCTCCTTCCACAAAGAGGGACTTCCCCGCAGATACACATCAGTACCAGCAACTTCCTTGGTGATTACATATAGCCAAATTAAATTCTATCCTCTTCCAAGAACAATTTTTTTTGCAGGTTTGTATGAGCTTAGTGAAAGCACTGAGGGCTGCTGCGCAGGCACGTCTTCATGTAATTTCCACAGGCCTGCCGCATACCTCTCATGTACTGCGGTGTCTGGGTGGGTGCAAACCAGCGCAGCAGCCCCTGGTGGGGGTTATTCGACACACACACACACATACACAGAGTCTGTCACTAAATTTTCTTCTGACATCCCCCCTGGCTAAAAGGCACTGGAGCTGCCCCTGGGTCTGAGTGTCTCTGAGCTGGGACACCAGCACAAAACTCTTTTTTAAATTTCAGAGGCAGCTGCTTCTCCTATGATAAAATAAACTATAATAGAGTTGTGGTGCTTCACAGTGGATGAAGATCTTAGTGTTGTCCTTCCAGCGAAATATGTAATGTTGAAGTCTCCTTCTGGAGGGAATGGGATGGTATTATCAAGGTAGAATCCTTTCATCAGTCCCATGCAGTAGCATGGGATGGGATGCTCGAGCAGTGAGCGGGGGGGGGTGGGGAGGGGGGGGAGGGGCAAACAGGTATGTACGCAGCTGGCTAAGTCACAGCAACCTTCTCTGCTCTGCTATTACTGGGTCATGTAAGTAGCAGGAGATAAAAGGACTTGGCACAAATAGGTCAGAAACCTTCCCGATGGCCTTTGCCAGGGAAGCGGCCACTACTGCAGCCTGCTGCAGGAGCAGATGTCCCGTTCCTCCTCCATCTGCCTCTGCAAAATGGGGAATTTCCTTCCACCTCTCCTTCCCGTTCTCTCCCACTCACTTTCAAGGGTGAATATTAAAGCTCATTTACTCACGACTTGTGGAGAGCTTTCACTCCTCCACCACCCCTAAAATCTCTTTTCCTTTTAAAAGAGGACTGCAAAGAGGATGGCCTGAAGTATTTTCAGCAGCTCAGCAGTTGCCTCATTCCGTGACTTCTGCTACAGCCTGAGGCCTTTATTATTGCTGAAGACCAGGTGTTCATCCTGCACTTCAGCAGCCTCCAAAACCACGAGCTGTAATCGACTGGTTACACCCTTGAAGTCCCACACAGACGCTGCAAGTGTTCTCACATGTCATGATCTTTCCAGAGCTGATACTTGTGAAGTACCCCAAAAGCTCTCCTGTACAGACCTGTACAGATCCCATCCCACATCTCTGCTGGGCATCCACTATTCAGGGATAACAGTGGTGCCAGAGGGGATGTAGAGGCCACAGGTTTTAATTACACAGGTGAAAACAGGACGAAGAGTCATCTTCGGTCATCTTAAATGTCCCCACCATGGATATTTGTGTGTGAGCTGGTTACCCAGCTTTCCTCTATTTGTCAAGGGACGATTCCTCTGATCCAAGCAAGATTCCTCTGATCTTTAAGGCAGCAATTTTACAATAAGATGAATTGTACCTCAGAAATGCCACTTCTTGGCTAAAAAGCAGTTCAGGTAGATGTTGGCATTTCAACAAATGAATCACATTTATAGAGCTGTAAACTTCGAGGAAGTTTATAGAATACAGAAACAGACAAAGAGAAGGACATCATCCTTTTGATGACTGAATCTGCACTGATCTTATGCTTCCCTAGTTACAAATGTCTAGCCTCTTTTCATTTTTTTCTCATTATTATTGTATTGTGATTATTTTTCCAAGAAAACTTCACACTGTTTACTCTTTTCAAGGCATATTACAGTTTAGACACTGTAAAAAACAATCTGAGAGTCTTCCTTGTTTACGTAACCTCCTCTCAGGAAACTATCCATAAAGTATTCCTCCATGAATTTCAAGGTGAGTATGACTCAACTTGTCTTTTTGAGATCACAAAATGTTAAGTAGCTCTTCTCAATGTGCCCCTTGAGTGGGTGCTTGAAGCAGGTTCAGTGCAAGTTTTTATTGTTGTTTTATGAACACCCTGTTTGAATTCTCTTCTTGTAATTTAGTATTGTCCTTTGGGGAGAAGAGCAATACAACGACCCAAGCCACTCACAAATATTATCTAATTATATTATCTGATTTTGTATTTCCTGTGAGTGTTACATGGAGAAGAAATGTTTATCTATCTTTGCTTTAAAAAAAAAAAGTGAAGCTGTGTATGCACTTGAATTGTTATCTCAGCTATTTAACTCTCCCCTAAAATACCAAAAGAAGTTTCTTGATGCTGTGGATTGAACACGAACCAGAATCACGTTTATGAACAAAAAGTGTTCAGCAATGGTAAGGAATCCACCTTGCCCAGCTGCCCCAAATCAGCAAACTTTAGTGCAAAACTTAAAGGCAGATCAGGGAATTACAGACAAAATTTTTTTCCTAGTTTTAAGTGTTGAGTTTGATAGCAAAGGCTGCAATTAAGCCTGGCTTCCAGATCTGTGAAGAGAGACGCTCTCAAACTTTAGACAAACCTCTGCAGCAGTGCGAACGACATAACTGTAATAAAAACATTTTTGTATCTGGGTTCTTCGGATTCCTGCATTTGTATGGGATTTGGCATCGTATAGAGAATGTGCTTGATTCTCATGAAGATTTCTGCCTTCCTCGGCTCCATCCTGTCCAGATCCATCCTGCCTCAGAAGAATCAAGGCATTTTTATAGCCTTCATGCTAGGTTTCACACTTCCTGCCATTCAGACCTCTGGTTATAAATGAAGTCTGCAGGATCAAGGGTCTTGTTTTAAACCTGTATCGGCTGCACACAGAAAATCTGTCAAAAATGTTGTTTATCTTCTATGCTTTTATATACCCTCTTTTTACTTGCCATGCTCTCGTAAAGTATCACTATGAAAACACTTTGCAGGAATACTGGACCAGAACATGGCTGAACCATAAAAGAAGGCAATCAGGCAGTATCCCTGCCAGGTAACTACTGCAGAGAATTGTAAGTATGCAAGGAGAGCGCAGACAAAGCTCCCTGTGTCTGATTTATTTGGATAAACAGCCATTACCCCATAGTCTTCTGCTGCCAGTACACAATAGAAAAGTAAGCTTGAAGAGTTCTGGTTCTCTTTTTCACAGTTTGAGAGCCAGTGATACAGAAGCAGATTTATTTTTCTTCCTTCAGAGTTGTGGGTTTTTTTTTTTTTCTTTTGAGGCAGTTTGATAACATTTCGAGCATGTCTGACTGCAGTGAAGAAGCAACACACTAAAAACCAGAGCACGCAGGTGCATTCCTACATTGTCTCAGATCATCATCAAAACAGTTTAAATGCTATGGTAGCCTCTAACAGTTTGAATTAACTCTACGTACTGCTCTGGCGTTTTAAGTATAGGCTTCTCACATAATTTAGGCCTAGTATCATCAATAGAGCTGAGCTATGGTCTATTTGATGCATTGAAATGACCACTAAACTATCTTCAGTGCCCGATATAGATTAGAAAAACCATGATGAGAGGCTGCAATGTCCCTATTACTGCCAGTCATGGTTGACATCAGCCATTGCTCCTATCCAGGGGCTGGCAAGAGATAGCGTGTCATCCCTGTATTATTTTTTATGCCAATAGAAATACTCGTGGAATGATCTTGGTAGGTTTCCAGATCCTTTATGTGACAGGAGCGGCATGAAAGGGCGGCAGCAGACTGGAAATCCAGCCCCAGTGTTCCGCTTAGTGCTTTGTTTGCCAATGCAGATCGTGAACAGCTACTTTTAATCTTCAAAAAAGGGTGTTCTAAATTAATAATGATGTTGACAAGATGAAATCTAAATGAGTTATTCCACTTCATTACATCTATTCCAAAGTCATTATCGGAGATCAGAATAACTACCAAGCATCCCGGATATATCAAACTTCCACGATGGATTCAGTGAACTCTCCAGTGTCAGTCCCGAGAGAGAAAGAATGGATCATCCCTAGCAAAAAATTAATTTCCTTAATGATGATAATGTTAGTAAGGTATAAAAAATGCATACACTTTTTTATGCATACACTTTTCCCTTAAACTTGGTTGCAAGTTTAAGGGAATACTATGCTATTCCTTGCTGACAAGTGCTTTTTCCTAGTAGAAAAGAAAGCCCAGGAGACTAAGCCGATCAGGCTGGGTCTCTTTATCATTAGTGACACCATTAAGACCACCATTAATCAAGAGTATTAAGGTATGTTGCTATTGCAGAGGTAGCGCTGGTCTCCCTTCCCAATGGAAACGAGCTCAGTGCACTTACTGCGGACACATACTCCTCCAGTTTACAGCAAACAAGCAGCTAGTATCTACCACGCACCCCCATCAACGCGTTCTGTTTTCCTTCCTTTTGTGCACTGCACTCCACAAACCCACTAGAATCAGAGATGCCCTTTACTAATCAGCTTGAGGGATAGAATAATAGCCACAGGGAAACATTAAGTGCACCTACTACATTCTGTTCTTTCGATGAGTATTTGTTAGATAGTTTTATAATCCAAGTGAAATGCAGTGTAACTAAAAAGCAATGTCTGCATGTTATACAGAAAAGGCTGTTTATTCCTATGAATACTTATTAAATGTATATCATCAATTATTTAAAGGACATATAAATATAAATTTATTAGTATTAAGCAGTGGGTTAGATTCCCTCTACAGCAGTTCCACTCAAATTCAGCCAGATGATACACCCACAAATACCAAGCGTTCTGCCCCCATCTGCCAAGTCTGACACTGTAAAGTCAAAAAAGATGCAAAAGGACAAAATTCTACATTCTCCACTATTAAGTGCAGCAGTAAGACTTACTAACTGCTACTTACACAGCTGAAAACCACACACAGGTGTTCTTGTGCTTATTAATGGTGTTTGCACACCAAAAAAAAAAAAAANTCCTGCCCACTTTTAAGCTAACAGCCTAGAGATTTGCTGGCAGAATCATTTCACACTGAATAAAGATAGCCCTTCATTGGTTTTGCTCCTTGGGTCTGCAGCTCCACAAACATCTTATTATATGAGGTCTCTACTAGTGCCAGCAATGCGGTAAGCACTTCCTCGACACAAAGAGAAGGCGGTCCCTGGGGCTAATAATGCTTACCTTCCATGCAGTGCACTTGGGAGGTTAAATTAGTATTTGTGAAGTACTTGGAGTTCTTTGAATGGAGGACGCCATGGAAATGAAGGAGAGAACAAAGTACAATGTGAAGTAAAATGTCAACAGTCAATACTATTCCATAATGGCCATAATTTTTCTATTAACAACACATGAAAACAAGATTCAGTCTAGGTCTGGATCAGTTATTATTTCAGACTGTATTCTTCCATATAGGCACTTAATTAAGTACCCAGGGATACAAATAATTGGCCAGTAAACACGGTCACTTAAGCAATATGTGTCCACGTTTTGGTCTTGATCCATGTTTGTCTCTAGAAGCTGTTCCTCTCTTTCAAGCAAAAGTATTTCTAACAATCTTTACCCTCTTCTTCTTGCAGATCCTACTATGATTTCCTTCATGGCCCCACTCTGGGAGCATCCAATTATCAAGCCACTTCCTTTATCACAGTTTACCCTAGAGATCATTTTAGCCATTCTGCCTACTGGAAGTAGAATTTATTGATGAAACCATGCATGCTACATTATAAATGTACAAGCTTAATAGCACCATATTTTCTAGTTCTTGCCTCAAATTCCATGCTTCACTCCAAATTTTGCTCAATGTTAACTCTCACGTATGTCATTTCAAACCTGAGACAGGGTGAATTACTTGCTCCTGTCAATCTTTAGACCTTAAAAATAAAAAAGAATGAAAGACACACTTGGGGGACTGCAAAGTGCTCAGAGTACCACCACTTTCAAGGAGAGAGTTAGCACTCAGCACTTCAAGAAAACAGTTCATCTCATCAGATAGCTTAACAAAGATTGAAAAATCTCAATAATGGTGGCTTCTTTCTTCTCACAGGTTGAACTCAACATGGCATCAAGAAGTGTTTGGTCCTTTTTCTGAACACAAAGTAATTAACAGGTAATTGTTTTTCCCCTGGAGTACTCTCTAGCAGCAGGATAAACACCTCTTTTCTTAGTACGAAGATGTTTAAACACATGTTGATATACTCTGTATATCATATATACAAAATATGCTTTTATATATTTCGAGCTGCCAACATTGTGCTTGCTCAGCTGGACTAAACTCAAGGAGAAATTAACTTTGATATGTTTTCTTTAAGTAATATTTTACTTAATTAACTAAAGCCATCTCCTGCACCTGCTGTGGGAATTATGCTTTCTTGTGACAGCCTACCAGTGTAGCCTACGAGGAACCATCGTCTTAAGAATAAAACTCATCTGTCTAGTTAGTGCCAAATCCATGACTGTTCTTCTAGTCTTGATTTTCAAGAAGTTGAGGACAGGTTTTCTAGATTTCTATTCAAGTACAAGCAGTTTTGATGAAACAAGAAAACCATCCAGTAATCAGAGGTACAAGACAAGAAATGGGGAACGCCCTGCAAGCAAGCAAGCATGGTCCGATGGTGTGAACTGCTGGAGGAAAAGCATCAGGGCTGCAAGGAGCAACACCCATGCCAAACAATAAGTGTCATGGTGTGTGTGCAGACAAGAGTGGTCTTTTTTCCTTCTGCAAAGGAACATAAAGTTTTTCCAGGCAAGTGATTGTTATCAGAGTGCACAGTGATAGGAATGGGCAAGTGAACTTATATTTGTCACCGCTCATTACAGGGCTGGAGCCTAAGAACAGCCTGAGTGCAATCCTACTACTGTGAAAGTTGATGGCAAATCTCTCTTTTGCCTTGAAGACAGCTTTAAGCAACCATTCTATGCAAAAGGGTGTACCGATGAAGAAAGGTGGTACATCCTCTCTGGGTATGAAACTTAAGATGGCATATGTGCTCCTCTTGCTGCAACTCACACCTGTGCTTCACAGTAAGGGAGGGTGGGGAAACAAAATTCTTCCTCCAAAGGCAGAATAAGGTGTGCTTTGCAAAGGAGCAGTTGGTTCATGACCATAAATGGGCTTGAGGGTCTATGGGCCCACAAAGAAGAGTCCATAGTCCTATCATCCATAAATTGTTTGATAGTACCGCTTCTCTCTCTAAACAAACGGTGGTCACACCTACAGCTTGGCAGAAAAAAAAATAACACTAAATAAACCCCTACCTTTTACCTTCCGGCAAAAAAAAATTGGTTTGTTCTTTTCTACTTCCTCTTAACAAATGGATTATATAATTTGGAGGCTTATAAAAATTCTTTCCCTTTGTGGAAAGCAGCCTGTAGCCCTGGTCCATCTGTCTACCATGAGGAGTCAGGGAAAGAGGAGAACAAGAGCCTCCTAACACCGTGGTCCATTTTATCAAAAATCTTTACAGTGAGCATGGAAATCAGAATTTAAACAGTCTTGTAGTACTGGTGTCATCCATGTCATACAAAGAGACGACGATCACACTCTGGTGCTGCTGGTGGATCTGATTATAAAGCTTTACGTCTGACCAGGTCTATCCACAAAGCATTGCACTGGAAGTTCAAATATGTTGTTTGCCTGCTATGACCCCTAATCCTTTTCAGAGTAAAAGCTTTCCAACAAGTAATCTTACAGGATTTGCTTCTAGATATATGCACTTGACTGTATTAAAGTGTTGGTAACAATCTCAGTTTACCACGCAATCCAAAGCCAGAAGGGCTTAGTCTTTTACATAGTTGTGATGCTGTCAACATCGTGCAAGATCAATTAGAGGTACACTAATGAGGAGACAACTAATCACATCCCACCAACAAAATAGTCCTTGGGTTGCCACCGGTGGCCAATGCAATCGAAAGTGCTCTCCTGTGCCCTGATAAAGTGCCCTGATAAGGTTAAAGAGCAACCTCAGGCATGGAAGGCCAGTCATGCCACCACATCAGAGGCATAGCTGAAGAATTTGGCCTTACATCATGAGACTGAGCTTTAAGCTCAGAGGCCTTAGCAAAATTATAATGTGCAGTGAAAACCATATGCACTAAAAATACTAAAAGTATTGTTAAAAGTGGATGAAAAAATTACTATGATATACATATCTGCATATATAAGTTTTAGCATACATTCAAACATCTATTTGCCTGTTCTAGCTTTTTTCCAAGTGAACAGGGGTGGGATTTTGTCAGAGTATTACAGCTTTTAATCTCCCTCCCCTTCAAGTATGTGCTTCTTTTCTTTTCTTTTCCTTTTCTTTTCTTTCCTTTTCTTTTCTTTTCTTTTCTTTTCTTTTCTTTTCTTTTCTTTTCTTTTCTTTTCTTTTCTTTTCTTTTCTTTTCTTTTCT
>WBMW01000664.1:1797530-1893194 GCA_013396635.1 Penelope pileata
TTCCTTCCTTCCTTCCTCTCTCTTTCTTTCTTTCTCTCTCTCTCTCTCTCTCTCTTTCTCTCTTTCTTTGCTTAAAACTTATTCTATCCTCTGGGTAGAAAATTTTATTTGACATTTGTCATCAGTTGAACCTCTGCTGAACAAACCTGTCACTGAAATATAGTTCCAGAAATTTATCAGCAGACTGATAACACTTTGCCATCATCGCACTTACAGCCGTGTGTATGCAGAGCCACAGCAGATGGGGTGCACAGTATGTGGTCCAAAGCTGAGTCCTGAGGTTCAGACATCATTACACGTCCGCAAAGAAAACGCATTGCGCTGAACCCCAGCAAATGCTTCTTGTGGTTCAGCTTCTTTCTACAGTTCTTCAGGTTCTTACCAGCTGAGGTGCATAAGAGCTCACACAAGCAGAGCACGTCACCTGGCAGAGATCCCTGTTACCTCTCCAGCAGTTGCCCTTGGCTACGGGCTCACTAAGTGTTTTTTTTTCTTGCCTAACACCTTGTGTCTGTCAGCTGCTACAGATACTGGACAACAAGTAAAATGAAAACATGCTGTAAATACACACCCCTTACAGAAAAGCATTTAGGACACTAAAGCCACTGTTTAACAGCATTCCCCCTTTTGCAGACATGGACAATTTGCCACCTCCATTTGCTGTCAGGGGCCAGGCAGCTGGTGAGAGCCCAGGCTTAGCTTTCAGGACTGCAGCTTTGCTTTACTGATTTAGCACAGTGAAGAAATGAAATTATCTTCTCTTGACAGGCTCTTCTTTCTGCTAGAGTATAGAAAAGCTCTCTCCTTTGCAAGTCTTTGCTGATTTGATCCAGAGGAATCACACACTGCAGCTTTGCTCATGCAAATCCGTCGGGGATTTATCTTATTATTTGGGGCAACACTGGCTTTGATGGCATCTGTGGGAAAGGGTGCAAGCAGGAAGAAGAGATGGAAAGAAGGAAAAGGATGGAAGAGAAAAAGGGCACCGTGTGCCTGGAAGCCACCGCAGCTGCTCCTCAGACATGCTTTCACTTTTCACTTGGGCCAATTCTGCTCAATGCAAGTGACAGCAGCCTGAAGCTGGCACTAGCCAGGTGGACGGAAGCCAGACAAGTGGCAGGCAGTGAAGCATCCTTACTGCTGCATGTTACGGCCATAGCCACAGTACAGCCACAATTCCATCAAGTCCATTTATAAATACAATGGCAGTTCACTGCTAGCAGAAAAACTGACACTTTGTGCAGGTGAATAACAAACTAATGCACCTTTACCCGAAGAGCTTAACTACTTTTGGTTGAACAGGAAAACTTACTGCACGCACAACCAAATGGTTAAAAAGTCTGCTCTCTGTTCCATGGATCACAATTTCTGGTTAAATATGACATACAAACAAATGAAATTTGAACTTCATTTCAGGCAGCATCCTTCCCTCTCTGAGGAAATGATGCAGCTTTGATCAATTTCTTCAGAGTTACTTTGTGTTCAGAGACAGGTCTGTCAATTAGTCAATGAGCAATAAATGTTAGAAGTCAATTAGTAGGAAATTATCTGTTTCTGTATACTACTGCAAATCTGTCTCACGCTAATATCTGTGAAGCCTAGCATGACTTACCTAAATTATCTGACAGATGTTCCCCTTCCCGCTATCGGCAGCTTCAATGGAATGTTAAATATTTGTACTTAAGCTGACCCACAGACTTCCTTCAACAAATTCTCACCACTGTCTAATATCAATACAAAGCTGCCATTTCTATTGAATATATTAGAACACACACCACCTACTGAAGCAGCAAGCTGGGTAATAGACTTGTTTAAATAAATCAGTAGAATAAGATTAATGCTCTGTTTAAGGAAAGAATTGTGAAAAAAAAAAAGTATTTTAAGCCTACTCTGAGTCTGTTGCGTGGAATTGCAATATACTTCTTAACTCCAGATATCTGTATTGGAGGAGCTACAGAGAACATGAAATTAAATGAGGAAAATAATGGTGAGGAGTTTCATGGGTTCTGACTTTTATGATTACAGGACTTCAGTCCCATTTCTGGCACATCTGTGTGTCTCTTCTACTTCTGATCTATTAAACTTTGTGCTCTCACCAGGCTCGATCCAAAAGCTACTCCAGCAGCATAAACCATCCTTGCAAGGTGGGTGATGATGTCCACTAATGCATCCGTCACCAGGGACCTCTAAGATTAAACAGATTTTAAGGTTGTCCTTGTGGGAACCAGCATACTGGATAGGGCTGATATTCATGCACAGGAGAAATAACCCACATTTAATGAATAGTTTGCTTTGGCTGTGTGAGCACATCCAGGCCGCCTCCTTCTCGGGCCATCATTCTGGCTGCAAAACTGGCAATCTGCTTTAATTTGTCATTGACACTTAATGCCACGATAGCCAAAGGAATTACTGGGACAGCTGCCCTAAGGAGGGGAAACACAAAGGCTGAGTGAATTGTCACAGACAGAAGCTGCACAAGACCGAGAGATGAGGTTACATTGAGAAGAAGAGCATAGAAACTCCTGGGTATTTCATGATTTTGGCGCCTACTGGTCCTGGTGTTCTGCAACTTCTGCTGCAAGCAGCAGGCCAGGAGGATGTACTTCCTTTGTAAAGTCCTTTTCTTCTTCTTACCAAAGCTACATGGATCTTTCCAGGTCTGCTGCTGTCACTATGGTGACAGTCAGCCACTCCAGGAGCTCTGTTTGTACCACTGGCCTTAAGAGCAGCAACAAAGCAACAGAGCTGGGCATCCCTCTGGCTTGGCACCTAAAAGGATGGAGCCGGAACCAGCCTGAATCTCTGCCTGGCTGCAAAGGTGGGAAGAAAGAGCACCATTGCTGGTGGGAGAACAGGATGGCCTGAAAGGAAAAAGCCAGAAACAGGTGATCAGATGGGGATAAAATAAAATAAAATAAAATAAAATAAAATAAAATAAAATAAAATAAAATAAAATAAAATAAAAATAATAATAAAAATCCCTAATGCAGAAATAGAATCAGAGAATCAGAGTTAGATTGCAAAAGACCTTTGAGATCACCAAGTCCAACCATCAACCTGACCTACTGAGTCCCATTACTATACCCCACCCCTTAGTGCCACACCCACACGCCTCTTAAATACCTCCAGAGATGGGGACTCCATCACTGCCCTAGGCAGTCCATTCCAGTGCTTGACCACTCTGTGAAGAAATTCTTCCTGGTAGCCAACCTAGAGCTCCTCTGGCACAGCTTGAGTTGTGAACACCTTTTGTTCTATCACTTGTCACCTGAGAAAAGAGGCCTCCACCTCCTCCCTGCAGCCTCCTTCCAGGTACTGGTGGAGAACAATGAGGTCTCCCCTCAGCCTCCTTTTCTCCTGACCAAACAGCCCCAGTTCCCTCAGCCACTCCTCATGACCCTTGTTTTCTGGTCCCTTCACCAGCTTTGTTGCTCCCCACACCCACTCAGGCAGTTCTAATATCCTGGTAGTGAGAGGCCCAAAACCGAACATAACATTTGAAGAAATGTGTTAAGAAAACTGTAACTTAAAATACACTAAATATAGAGAGTCCTATGATTGCTTTGCATCACCGAAGACTTGGGCATCTCTGTTTCATAACCCAGCTTTCAGGTGATCAGCCTCCAGACATGGCTGCTTCTCTCCGTGTAGGGGCCTGAAGGTGAGGTTAACACAGACCAACTCTTTTCTCTTATTTCAAGATCTGTTAAGAATTATTTTTGAGCATTTGAGTCAAAAAGGATGTTCAGATTTGTAGCCATCAATATGTCTTCTCCCTTCGGGTCTTCATTAAGAAGCTGAAAGCGCAGCTACAAAGAGTCATAAAATAAACACAATTCTGAGTTATTCTTAACAGCAAAAACCCTTCCCCTCTGCTTCCAGGGCCCTCAGCCAGGCCTCCCAGTGCATCCCATCCGCCACAGAAACAGCTCATCGGGGGCCTTCAGGACAGAGCCTAGAACCACCTTGTCCAATGATAACCCAACCCCAGACCTACTTAGGCCTGGGCAGCTCCTTCCATTGTCTCTCCTTATTCAAGGTGGTTCCTATTTCCTCTGCGGTTTTTATCACAAACCTCAGCTCCCACTTTCTGGTTTTTTTTTTTTTTTTTTGTTTCTTTGTTTTTTGAGGGAGGGAGATTGATTTGTTGGTTTTGGTTTGGTTTGGTTTGGTTTGGTTTGGTTTGGTTTGGTTTGGTTTGGTTTGGTTTGGTTTGGTTTGGTTGGCTGTGGGGATGTTTTAAAATCCAAAAGCAATACAGCTCCAGTAGGTCACATCCTTTCACTGTGAATTTTAAAAGCACTGACGTCCTCTTCTTGTCTCACCCTTTTAAAGCATCCTAGCTTTTTAGGAATACCACCATGCATCAGAAATTCAGACAGCATGTGAGCTGAGAAGGAGATTTGTTTGAAACATGACTTGAACCTCTCAGGGTCAAGAGATCCTGGCTTTGTTCAGCAAAATCTTTGTATGCCGTGGTCACCAGAAGTCCACCTGCTGACTTCAATGAGAATAGAGGAGCCTCATGCAGAGCTGTACTGACCAAATGTGATGCAGCTGTAAATATGACACATTTCCAGAGTGGTTTTTGCTCCTGAGACTGATTATTTGTTGCTGAATATGCAAGTAATGGGAGATAAACTAATTTAACATTTTAAAAAATGCTTCTGTATTGCTGACTTTAACAAATCTTGCAAATTGTTCCTTTTGCGTACTCCAGTTCCTGACTTAACAACTTGCCAGCTCATAACAAACATTTTGGAGGATCTCATCATTCCTTTCTTCTAAACTCAGATTGCAATACATACATCTTAAGGCAATACTATACATTTCTAGTATCTTTCGCTTAAATACTCTGACAATGTGAAAATGTAAAATGAGCTGAGTGTTAACAGCCTTGGTTTCGGTGACACAGCCTTGACTCTCAGTGACTGAAACTGCTGATAACGTACGGACTGGTTCAGACAGAGTCCAGGCTGTCACATGAAGCATGGCTCAGGATGTGTACACTGGCATTAATAAAAAGTCACATCACTAATTGAGTACTTTCCCTACTGCGAAGTTGGAAACTATCTTGTTTGCAGCAAGTGAAGCTACTGTAAACTTCATCTAGGTGAAGGCAGCAAATTCTGAAAGATGTTTTTTTTCTATTACAGTTAAGAACAAACTTCACGTCTTTTTGAAAGTCATGACATTTGCACTCCTGTCAGTATCACCAAGAAGAGCTCAGAGCTGCCCTTAAGACCAGCAACAGACCATGATGTATCCACAGATCTCGGCTATTTTTTGATTCTGATACCAACTGGCACTGCGACACAAATAATTGGCTGTGAAACATAGAGGGGAAAGCACGTGTGTACCTGTGCCAGTGCACGGCTCTAGTTCTCCGGTATTGCTCCCCTAATGCTGAATTTCTGTGGATGGAAACTGACACTTGTGGTGTGAATGAAATGTCACTGAAATATGTACGAATAGGAACACCGGGCTGTCGTAATGCTGGAGCGGGCGTGAGTAGGGCTGGCAAACAAACACGGACACTGTGGCTACAGACACCCACTATGACTGAGAGACTCTCGTGTATGAGGCTCAAATTCTCACATATGAGAATGTTCAAAGCCTGCGGGTACCTAACGCTTCTTGTTGGTGGTCAGTAGCATACCTGACTACATACAAGGGCTGCTCCAAAATCAGTGCCTCCTACTTTATTATGTTGGCCCACAGAGGCAGATGTTGGTGATACGGCAGTAGAAGTTGAACCTATGGCAGTAGAGGTTCGGTAGAGGTTGAACCTCTACTGTACGTTTAGTAGAGGCTGAATGCTTATGGAGACCCAACAGTGGCTGTGAGCACAGTGAGGGGTGGTGGTGTGTTGCAGCAGTGGTGACAGTGACAGTGGTGTCACCTCCGCTGCTGCAGGTGGTTACGAGCGTGGCATGCAGGCTCTGGTTCATTGCTGGTGAAAATGCACAGCTCATGGTGGTGACTGTGTTGAAAAATAGTGTTTTGTAGCTGAGAATTTGCTCTATCAACCTGTGTTCTTGCGCTTTTCATAGCTGTTGTAGTTCCCATGGAAATAAATAGGAGGCATTACTTTTGGAGTGACCTACTTACTTTTCCAAGTGAAATTCAACCATTGCTTATGAGAAAACATTTCAATCTTGCCATTCAAATGTCTGCATGTGCTCTGCAAGATGAAGACAATTCAGCCCATGTCAAAAACCTGAGAGGTCGGGCACCTTTCTTCGGGGTACACAGGCACCATTTGAGGAGCTTCTTTGGAAGAGATTTTCCATAGAAACAGCAACTTGAACTTCTCAGCGTTGCTTCAACGGAACTGCCAAGCTTCCAGGCTAGCTATGACTTTAAAATCTCTGGGTTGTTATGTTAAAAAAAAAGTAGTAGTAGAAAAGCTGCTGTTTCATACTGTCATGGAACACAGTCCCTGGGCAGCGCCGTGCTCCCGGTGTGATGAATGGAAGTGGGCTGTGGGCTGTGCACACTGCTGCACTTGGCTAATTCACAGCACACATCGCCCTGCCGAATTTGCTCGTATACCAGCTCTGTGTAATTGCTACCAGCACCGTTCCACGTAGGCCCCACCCACCCACATCGCTGTACTCCAGAACTAAGTTCAGGTGATTTATGCTGATCTATGTATGCCGCACTTCCAAAGGCTCCACAGATCACTCTGTTGGGCTCCAACCACACAGAACCCCCCGAGCTGCTGCACATGGCAATGCCCTGCCCAACATACCGGCCTCGGTAGGGCATCTTCCATGGGTCTGTAGGGCATCTTCCATGGATCTTTAGGATACCTTCGGTAACAAACAAAATCTTTGTGGGGGCATCGACAGCATTGAGACAATAATCAGAACACAGTTTGTGTGCAGTTTGGGGATGTCTCAGTGAATCATTTTAAAGCTTAACCACGGGACCAAGCCGCAGACAGGGAGGAAGCATCAGCGGCTCCAGCAGCCTTCCCCACTTGCGCGAGGTGCCGAATATTCTTTATTCTTTCAATGCTATTATTTTAACGCTATTTTCGACATTTATTTATTTATTTATTGTATTTTTCGCTGCAAACCCACCCCCCCCCTCCTCGAGCCCGCCGGTCCAACCCCGTCGCCGTTAAGAGGCGCGGGGCTGCTGGGGGCTCTCCGGGCGGTACCGAGCGGCCCGGCCCGGCCCAGCTCTGCGCGGCGTCACCTGACCACGCGGGGCAGCGACCTGCAGCGACGGCGGCGGCAGCAGGGTGCGGGCCGGGCCGGGCCGGCTGCGTTCCGCCCTCTGCACCGGGCTGGGGGCGGCGCTGCTGCGGCAGTGGCGCGGCGCGGATTAGGCTGCGGGAGGATTAGGCTGGAAATAGCAGCGGCGGCTCCGGGCGTGCACGCCCAGCGCATCCCGGAGGCGGCGGCGGCTGCGGGAGGGAGAGAGGAAAGGAGGGGGCAGCCTGCCCCGCACCTGGGGCTATCGGGGCCGAGGGGGCCTGGGCGGCGGCGGCCGGAGGACGGAGGNGCGGCCTGCGGGCCCCCGCCTCCCCACGGCTCCGCGAGCCCCTTCCCCTCGCGTGTTTTCCGCCTCTGCAGAGCAGGCAGCAGCAGGAACGGCAGCCGAAGATGTCGGGTCAGACGCTGACAGATCGCATCGCAGCTGCTCAGTACAGCGTTACGGGATCGGCCGTAGCCAGAGCCGTCTGCAAAGCCACCACGCATGAAGTGATGGGGCCCAAGAAGAAGCACCTGGACTGTAAGCATCCCTTTTGTATCCGCAGCGGAGAGCTGGGGCCGAGCCTGCGGCCCTCTGGTGTGGCTCTGGGCATTCTGCTTTGCTGTAATCCAGCTCACGAGTGGAAAGGGCTGTGAGAAACCTCCCGGAGAGGATGAGCTATTATTCCATTTCTTCTCGTATTGCATAATAGTGCTATTTCAGCCATTTTTTCCCTCTTGACCTCTTGCCTTTCATCCAAAGCGCTCCTTGCAGAGCGTGGCCCCAGTGCTGGGAGAGGATGCACCTGAATGGGCGCAGAATGGGCACACGCCTGTCACTGCCTCCCACAGCCATGGCAGAACCCAGCGGGGACCAATGCTGGGCCAGGAGCTGGCAGGAGCACAGCCTCTCTGCTGCAGCCTCCTGGAGGGCTTTAGGTGATGGAGTGGTAAATGGTGGCCCCACAGCAGCGTGCCGTGGATGGGAGCAGCCTTTGGAGAGGTTGAGGACTGGCACTGAGGTCCCAGGCATCTGAGAGCAGCTTTGTGGTCTGCCTGATGGTTTCCATTGTGTTGTATCGGGGATGACTGGTGGCTTTGTCGCAGGGATTTATAGCCTGTCCTGGGCTTGCTTTAGCTGGTTAATGCATGAGACAAGGTGGAAGTCAAAATGTTTCTTAAAAGGCAATGAGCTCGTCATGCTTTGTCTTGACAATTCTTTCTTTTCAACCCACTCAACTGTCAGCCCCTTCTTGGAGACACCAGGGAATTAGGATGGCAAAGGAATTTAATTGTATGATGTTAATTGACTTTGTTTACCAGTAGAAACTGTCCAGCTTTGGTCTCCAGATACCAGCAGCAGGTTTTAATGCTGCCTGAAGTGCAGTGATTCTCCCAGTTTTTTGGAAATGCTGGGAACACATGGCAAGAAACTTTCAAGTGAAGATTGGCAGGGTTTTGTATCAAGAAGTCTCCTGGCTGCTGTCCATTGCCAAGTAATACTGGTGCAGGTGCACGTAAATACAGTTCTGATGATGCTGTATTTCTTCAAAGAAGGCAGAATTACTTCTGGAAAATAATTCCAGATTTAGGTGCTAAGGACTTCCTGGCCAAGCCCTGAAGTGGCACACAGCATGTCAGCCTTCAGGCACATCCACGGCTCCTGTCTGTCTGGCAAAGGGGTGCGGATGTCAGCACCATTGACCGAAGACTGACTTGGGCATAAACTGTTGTTAAAATAGATCAGCTGTCTTAGCATCACGTGATCTCTCTTGCTTTCTTGCATGTTAATAAAAAATCTTCTGACGAGTGTAGATAAGGCGCTGAGTATAAACTTCTTGGTTATTGATACCGCGTGTGTTGATGTTTGGGAGCTGTCGACACTTCTCAATCTGTGGGCTGTGTATGGACAGTCCTACTGTGTGTGTCTGCTGCTAGAAGCTTTAGCTTTAAAAGGAAAAAAAAAAAAAAAAAGCTTGGCTCTTGTAGTTAAAACCAAGCTGTGTCTATGCAATATTAATATATGTATATATTTTATACACACATGCACATTTACTTATATAGAGAGAGAAATAAAAATACTGTCAGGAATAGGCAGGATTTAAGTGATAAGTGATGAGGATTTAAGTGATAGAAATAATTTGCCAATGCTATGTTAAGGTCTGGAAAGGAATTGTGCTTGGATATTGATGCTGATGTTACTACTTCAGAAAATGAGGCTGGGGGAGACTGAGGCCTGCAGCATTCCCTGCAATTTCCGACCTGCCTACATGTGAGGCACCCTGGAGGAAGAGAAGGGGTCATTTCCTGGGAAGATGCGTCCTTGCTCTTCTGTTTTCCAGGCTGTGTGTAATAGTTGAGCATTTCTCTATCTGGGATCATTAAAGACAGAATCTTGTCAGTGGGAGATGCACGCATTCAAAATTGTGGACTATAAATGAAAATCAAGGTCGTGTTCGAGAAGGGACAGTGTTCTGCAGCTCTTAGACCCGAGGCATCTCCTCAGAGAGGTGAATTGTTAAGCAGCTCCGTGAGCTCTGGTGCGTATCATGTGAACGAGTGTTGGAATGGGCCCTGCGCTGCAACCAGAGCGTGGACCAGAGGCTGACGGCCTGGGAGAGCGATGCTGGGTGCGCGCAGGCCGTGCTGCTGGTGCAGGCTGAGCTCCACGTGGCTGGCTGCATCGTGCTGGGTGGGTGGCACAGCAGGGCGAGGACAGGGCTCACCTTAAGATAAATTTGGAGCTGAGGTGTGAAGGATTTTGACGACTAAAGTCTTCAGGTACTAGAGAAGATAATAGGAGGTGGTGGGAGCAATGCGCTATCGTTCTAGTTTCAGTGTGGTGGTTCTGTGTCCTTGGGGATCTCTGTAATTTTGGTTGGTGTCTTTGGCTGTGTGACATGACACCTGGCTGCTGCCTGCTTGTGTCCCGCTTAGCAGCTGGGCCCTGTAAACGAAATGGAAAGGTCAGCTACTGAACGTGAGTTGGATAGTGCTGGGAGGGTGGGATGCAGTGATGCCTGTCCTCGTGTCTTCTACAGAAGCTGTTAGTGCTGGAGGACATAGAAAGATGACAGGTGACAAGGTGTGGAGGGTTTTGTTTGGTTGTTTTTTATATTTTTGGTGAATATGCGTTCTGGAGTATATATATATATACCGGAATATATTAAATACAGGGAACTTGGTCTGAGGAGAATAAAGCCCAATTTAAGTGTGAGTGCGTGTGTGTAAGGAAGGGAGAAAAAAGTATAGTGAAGTCTTTTCTGCGAACAAAAGCTGAGCTGCTGAGTGTTTACCTTGGTGTGGCTTTCTGTACTTGCACAGCTTACAAGTACAGGCTTTAATGTGGATGCTGCATTGTGGCTGTCCTTTGGCATGGACTCTGGGTGCTGCACAGGCTTGTTATGTAAGGGAGAAGTGCTGAAGTGTGAGGAGGCTGCTTATATTCGTTAGTAACATCTACCACTTTCTTGAATTCCAGCTCATACCAGTGAATTTTCAGCAGCCGCTGGAAGTCATGCACTGACCAAATTCCCAAGTGTTTGTGAGGGGAAAAGGAGCATAAATGTAGGATGCTGTGATGGTTTGGGGCAGGGCACTGCAGCTAGCACATCGGAGCTCTGATCCTTCTGGGCTTACCAAACTGTTATCGCCCCTGCTGCAGTTTCCTCATTCCAGCAGAGGCCTTAAAGTTGGCACAATGGTATTGATTCTTCTCCCTCTGCTAATCGTGTTGTGTTTAATAAATTACAGTTAGATACAGCAAGTGAGGAAAGCTGTATGGTGAGACGAGGATTAGCAGCTCGATTTTTGTTTTCTATTTTTTGAAGCAGTGAAAAGGGCCATTGAGGAATTTGTGGATGGGATATACATGGGCTGTGTTAAGGATATATGAGCTGTGGTCATTCAATTGGGAGGGCAATCCTCGTGCACAGCACAGAAGCTTCATTCTCAGAATTTCCCTGAAAGCTGTGTTCATGCTTCACTGAGGGTTGGGTGGTGTGGGGCAGGCAAAAGCCAGCATCCAGCCCTCAGTGGTGGTGGCTCTGAGGGCATCAACAGGGAGAAGCTTTCAGAGAAAGGACATAACTTGACTTTCAAATATTAAAAGACATGATAGATCAGAAAAAATAAAAGGAGCTCTGTTCAGACCTATTTATAAGGATTTAGCTGAGAAACAGACCGGCGATCTGTCATTTAGGGAAGTGAAGTGGAAAGCAGTGAGGCTGTTGCATCTGCGGTCGGTTGTAACAAGTTCCTGTTTCTGAAAAGGATCAAAATGGTTGGGATTTTCCTTGTCTTATTTTGTCAGTGAATTGTTCTGCAGCAGGAGGAAGTTCTGGAGTGTCTAAGACTGCGTCTTACATGGCCTAGAAAGACCAAGTCATGCCTCCTAACTTCCTCAAAATAATTCGTGTAAAAGATAGAAGCCCTTCTAAGGGCCTGATCAGAAGTCAGGAGACTTTCATGAAATGTGAAAACAAAGGTGAAGATCAGGATAGAATTTTCAGTGGCTGTGGAGATGACCCATGTGTATATTGCAGTAGTAGTAACATGTTTGCACCTCAGGTCTAATTTTGCGTATTTGTATGTGTCTGACAAAGACTATAGGAAGAGATTTATAGTTTAATTCACATTGGTAACCGAAATGCAGGGCTGGTGCCAGTGTTTTGCTGAAATGGATACTTGTCCCTGCAGTGCTTTTGCCTTTATTCTGCAGACTGTGTGGACTACCTAATGAGTTTGAATTACTGTGGTCTCTCGTGTTTGAAGCAGAAATGGTGATTGACCAAAAGCAATGGGTAGGCTTTCTTCCTAGGCTCAGTAAAGATAAAGGCACTTGATCGTTACTGTGTATAATTACAGAATTACATATCTCTGGCTGGATGGCTTTTGTGAAAAGTGGAGGCCAGCAGAGCTATCTTCAGTCACCTAGCATCAGTGCCTGTTAACCTTAACATGAGTGTGTATTTCAGAATTTGTTTGCTGTTGAGGTGGTTTGGAGAGCGGTCCAGGTCTGTTGGCACTTGTGGTCCTTTCCACAGACGTATGAGTACTGCATTGCTCTGCAGTCCAGGCGATGCTTTGTCTGGATGGCTGTGGGATTGCCTTCAAAAAATTGCCAAAAACTGAGTCTCTGCACAAACTGAGCTTGATCCATCACACTTTACTAATGAAACTACTACAGTACAAGGTACAGTGAGACATAAAAAAATAATTTGTCACAATTTCTGTGTATGAGAGAACTGCCTTTGAAAAGTTTTCACTGAAGATCAGTTTTAGTACAATTCTTGTTTTTGTTGTCACGGCTGAGGTGTATTCTGAATTGTGAGTTTCTTCTTGTCATCCCAGTGAGTCTCTCCTTTTCTCACCGGAAAAGTTCAAAGCAAGCTATTCTTTATTTTAGTAAGCCATTCAGTAATGGATAACAGATTAGCACGTTCCCCCCCCCCCCCCNCTCTCTGTGTTGAATAGCGCTCTGTTGCACTCTGTGTCTGTGGGCTTACCTCATATCCTGTCTGAAAACAGTTTTGAAGACTTGCTTTACTTGGAGGTGTGCAGCTCTCTAAGTAGGAGTACAAATATCTGTTGTGGGTAAGGGGAGCTGATAAGAAGGCTTTTCAGCTTAGCTGATCTCACGTATTCCTATGACATTAGCTCTGTTCCCATCCTCGCCCCGTTTAAATACTGTTGTTAAGGCACGTGTACCAACAGAAGGTTGCCCTTGTAATTAAGCTAAGACTTGGCCAAGCAATAATTTTTAAAGATGTGTTTGAAGCTGGGTAGAAGTTTGAGTTCATGTTAGAATTCAGAGGCAGAAACTTGGGCAAGATCACTTGGACTTGTGCGTCTAAACTGTTCTCTCTTCTTATGGTGCAATGCCTAAGGAAAGGGAGGACAGGAAACAGAAGAGTGTGTAAAGAGTGTAATATTAAACTTTCTTGTATCCAAACTTGATAAAGCTAGATTGATTAGCCCTACCCTCCCTCTTCTTGACTATTTTGCAGCTGAAGACATGTTCGTAGTCTGTTTTCAATAGTCAAGATCCTTCTGTTAAGATGCTTTGCCAAGGTCACAAATGACTAGTTTTGGGACAAGTTGGGCCTTTCTGCTGTAATGACTTCTGTCGGTAGACGTTTATAACACAGTAATAATGCCTCTTCTGCTTTCTTTGTGGTCCCCTGTTTATGAGATGGTCAGTATGATATGGGGTTATTTTCCCTTTACATAAATGCAGTCCTGCATTTTCTAGTTCCGCGTAGATGAAAAAAAATGTGTTGTTTGTTTTGTTTTTTTTCTTCTCCTAGAAGAGCAGAACAATAATACAGTGACCAGTCCATAGTTTTCATCACTTCTACTTAGTGGTTGAATCACATTCTTGTAGCATTACTCTCCTAGGTCCTAGGCTGCAGTGATTGACAAAAACGATAATAGAAAAAAATCTGCACTTTTATTTTCTGCTATCTGATTTGATCTGTGTGTCTGATTTCCTGACCTGGCTCCATCTTCTGTATGTGCCTTACCTGAGCCTGTCCCACTAGTGAGGACTTCTGTGTAGTCTCCAAGTACTGTATTGGAGTGGTTGGCCCATCCTTCTGTGTCTCTGTTTCTTGAAAGAGCCTCTGAAGTGCTTAAAAGCAGTCAGAATAGTTCTGAAGGACCCACAGAATTTTGGATGCCATTAATATTCAGTGCTTCTTGCTGGATGGAGAAAATGGCAGTGGTGGGTGATATGTCCCCCTCAGTGTCATCTGCTATCTTGAGGCCTGCTGGCAGTTTGAAGAGCTGCTGGTCTTTGCATTGAGAGGAAACTGTGACTGAGGAGAAGAACTTGCTGCACTGTTAGTCTCTACTTCTGAAGAAGGGATCATGTAGCAGAGGCACACCCACATCTGCCTGTTTTCTGCCTGTTTTCAAGATACTTGAGGCTACTGACACTCTTCCTACTCTACCATTCCTGCAGTATTGGGTGTCCCTGGCAAGGTGTTGGCAGTGGGGAGGCTGCATGGTGGCCTCTGTGAGAAGAGACTGCCCTGGGGCAGATGCAGCTGGCTCCACTGCAGACCCATCATAGGACACAGCTGAGCCCAGCAGCTGAGCTGGAGGCACCTTTGGGAAAATGTATTTAAGAAGGGACAGAAAATGCTGGACAGGCAGCAAGACAGTGAGAAACAGTAGAGGGAACACCAAGGGCAGAGGTGGAGCAGGAGACAGTCTGTGTTGCTGGAGCAGATATCCCCTGCAGCCTGTGGAAGGGGTGGCCTGTGGAAGCCTTCTCACACAGGCCACCCCTGCAGCTCCGCCGTTACCAAAAGCATGCCACATACATCTCCCACAGTCAGCTGCAGACATATGGTATTGCTGAAGGCATCCCTTAGTCTTACTATAGTCTAAAGATGAGTCAATTGTACCAAACCGTATCATTAGCTTAACATGAGCTGTTCCTTTTTGGAGCTTATTTTCCAGGCACAGATCAGAATCAGAATGTTGATAAGGGTGGAAAAGGACAAGTTCTGGTGTGTGCATAGGGAAAATACCGCAGACACGAAAGTAGTCACACCAATGAGTGCCTGATGAAACTTGAATCATCAAACTTTAATACATAACATGCAGATTAGGAACAATATTCTGTCTAGGTTGGAGAGATGGGCTTCAAATACCGTGAAAACTGAACAGCAAGGAATAAAACAAGCTGGGAAATCAAGGTCGGAGTCTCAGTGCAGGGCATCCAGTCTACAGAAGAATGGATAATCTAACACAAGGCTGAACCCTGAACTCAAACTAAATAGTATGATGTGAGAAACCTTCCTAGGAGCTTGCAGGCAATGATCCTTAGCACATGGTTTGCAACAGTATTTTTGTTCCCGAGTCAGCAGTATCGATAGGATTGCAGTGTGAAGCTTCATTGGTAAGTTGATGCTAGAGTGTCCCACTCCATCAGACTCAGCATGGTTGCTTAGCTTCCCTACTGGCCAAAATTTTGCTTGAATGAGGGCTTGATGGCTTGAATAAAACCTGAATAAAACAGATGTTGGCAATTGCTAGAAGGCAGTCAGAATACTTGGCAGAGGCTAGCTTGTCGCTTTGTGGATTATGGCTATTTCTGCTTTTCTGGAGTCTTGCAAACCACATTCTAGACCCTTAAAACTGTTTTTAATACTTCTAATCTTACTGTTTTGTTTGTAGTTACTTCACTCTGAAAAACAACATGAGGCAAGTTTTAAAAACGTGGGTTCACAGAATCACAGGGGTTGGGAGGGACCTCTGGAGATCACCTGGTCCAACCCCCCTGCAAAAGCAGGTTCCCTACAGCAGGTTGCACAGGAAAGCGTCCAGGTGGGTTTTGAATAACTCCAGAGAAGACTCCACAGCTCCACTGGGCAGCCTGTTCCAGTGCTCTGTCACCCTCACAGTAAATAAGATTTTCCTCATGTTTGTATAGAACTTCCTGTGTTTCAGTTTATGCCCATTGCCCCTTGTTCTACCACTGGATGCTACAGAAAAGAGCCTGGTCCCACCCACTCGATACCCACCTTTTAGGTATTTATAGACATTGATAAGATCCCCTCTCACTCTTGTCTTCTGCAGGCTGAACAGCCCCAGGTCTCTCAACCTTTCCTCGTAAGGGAGGTGCTCCAGATTTCCAGTCATCTTTGTAGCTCTCCTCATAACTGTCTTTAAAAGTTCCCTGTATTTCTTCAACTGGGGAGCCCAGAACTGGACACTGGTGTGGACTGGTGTGGCCTGACCAGGGCAGAGTAGAGGGGGAGGATCACCTCCCTCGACCTGCTGGCCACACTGTTTTTAATGCGCCCCAGGATACCATTGGCCTTCTTGGCCACCAGGGCACACTGCTGGCTCATGGTCAACTTGTTGCCCATGAGAACACCCAGGTCCTTCTCTGCAGAGCTTCTTTCTGGCAGATTAGCCCCTGACCTGTACTAATGCATGTAGTTATTCCTCCAAGTGTGGGCTCTACACTTGCCCTTGTTGAACCTCATAAGGTTCTTCTCTGCCCAACTCCCCAGCCTGTCCAGCTCTTGCTGAATGGCAGTACCACCTTCTGGTGTGTCAGCCACTCCTCCCAGCTTTGTAACCAGTAGTCAGTTCATAATTAGTAGTCAGTAAGCTGCTTGCAGTCATAAGAATTCTTCTCTTCAGATTGTGAAATGTATTTTTGCTGCAGTAGTTGACAGTTCTAGTCCACTAGAGAGGGAATATACCAGCAACCTGGACTAGTGCCACAGCTGGTGTTGGATGTCAGCCTTCAAGACTTGACAATACCACTGTGAATGTGGATGGAATGCAGTGTTTTCCATGCTGCTGGCGAATGGTGACATACACAGGGCATCTAAGGTTTATCTTATTAGTAGGCATAGCACAGCAAATGGTAACATGCTATATAACCGCCGACTCCCAGACTAACCAAGTCTAAATATCCTCCTTTTCCTCCTCCCTGACCGGGGTAATGTGATTTCATGCTATGTTTTAGATTGTATCTATACCTCGATTTAGTTTAATGAAAGGAATTGGATGCCGAAAAGTCCTGATGTCATGCTAATGTTGTCTATTTGTGTAATCTGTACTTGGACCATTTGAGCTGAGATGTGTCAGTGGACTGCCTTTGCTAGAGTCTGGTTTTTTTTTCTAGCTATTGGTAAAATCAAATGTGTGTGATATTTCTTGCAGAAGAGGAGGTGTGAGTACACAGACATGGTCATGCGTGAAGGCCACCAAGAAAGTACACAGTGCCTCTAATATGTTCTGCGAACGGCAGGTTGCCAGCTGGATGTGTCTGCAGCTTGAGTCTAACTCATGACAACCAACCTTTTTTTTTGGTCATAAGCCAACATGCAAAATTTCCACAGGTAGATGGCAAGTTGGCAGGAGCTCCCGATGCCGTAGATGGGCCACAGAGCTCTAACAAAACAGTTGAGCTGTTTATTTTGCTAAGATGGCTTTACTTTCTTAAAGAAGGAATGAAAAAGAAAGCAGTGGGTTTTTCTGGCTTTTTTTCACGCCCCCCCCCTCCCCCCCAGAGTATTTAGGGGACTGGGCTATGGCTGAGATGTGAAACCCTGGTAAGGGTAGATTGAAGAGGTTGGTGTCCACTTGAGCTAAGATTGTTTTACCTTCTGTTTAAAGGACCAGAGAAACATATCCTTTCAAGAAAGCATCTTAAACATTACTCTGCTAAGGAGGTGGGACTAGTTGTAGCATGACAACTGGCAGTTTACTTGGTCACTTCAAACTGAATCCTGGCTTGGCACGACCGTGGGTGACACAATGGCAGCGGATGCTTCCACAGCAGATGGTCAGCTGTTAGCCTGCAGAGACTGGCAGGACCTTAGTGGCTCTGGCATTGTTTCCTTGTATCTCTTAAGTCTATCTGATAGTTTACAGAATGTTCTAAAATGGTACTCCATAGAAATGAGAGGAAGACATGGCTGCTCAAAGCATGAATAAAACATACTGACTTGCCACCTACGCTTTTAAAATGTATTCAAGTCAACAAGTTTGTGGGGAGGTCCTCAACGTAAAACGGTGATCTTGCCATGATGCAGGACTACACTCACTAGAGCATGCATCTTTACACGTAATTAAAGAGCCCACATAGATGCACTTAAGTGGGAGTTCAAACTGTTTTTAAAAGGACTCCTCCTTTCACTTCTCGTTTTAGAGAGTGTAGGACTTGTATGAAAGCGGGAAGCCAGCTGGCCTGTTTCCTGGCTCTGAAGGCTGCTGTTTCTCATTATGTAGAGGTAGAATATAGACACAAGCTTTAACAAATCATTGCATCAGTTCTTTAGCAACCCTGGAGTTTTAAAACCCAACCTTTTCAAATGGAGACTTGGGTTTGGATCTTACTGCATGACTCTGGAATCCAAAGTACAGTTATTGTGCCTATAACACTTAATCCAAGTTTTATGGCTTCATCTAAACACATTTACAGGAGAATGTACATTCTGCTAAGGGGCAGCAAGCCAGAGGAAGTCAGCACATCTCGTGTGCCAGTATTTTGAAAACATGCACAATTTATCATGAGTGATGCTTCATTTCTGGCTTCTAAAACAGAACACTATTTTCATATGTGAGCCTTGCCTGTGAATTTCTGATGTGTTTCTTCATTCTAAGCTGTTTTGAGTCTTTCTGGTTTTGCTCAGCTTTGTTCAAATGTTCAGTGGTCCTGTTATTTGTGAATGGCAGGAGTAACACCAGGTGAAAGTTACGTTGTTTACCGTAGGTGAGCTTGAAAAACTTCCTCCTGTTCACTCAGAAGCTGGAAAATGCTTAGGCAGTATTATGAAAAGTTAAGTTACCTTTCAAAACTCATCTCCATGGTGTGCTTAGGAGTTTAATTGACACTTCTCGGTATTCCAGTCTAGAGATCTGCCTCTGCATGAAGCTTTGCTGTCTGGATTTAAGCCTGCGTGACAGATTCCAACTTCCCCACTCATCAGTGTCTTGATAGAGACTTCCACTGCCAGTGGCAAATGCAACTTCCAGATGCAGTGTTGGCTTTGAACTGTTAGATAGCAACTTACTGCTGACAGTTTCTTTTAAATGTTAGCGGTCCTAACCACGTCCTCCAGCTCTCAGGTGGATATTCCTTTGAGATTAGCAGAATCTTTTGTAGCATCGAGAGGACTGCAGTATGTGAAAAGCTGCAAGCTCAGGTTGAAGGGTTAAGTCTACTGGTATATTGTTTCTCCATATTTCTGAGAGTTAAACTCACCTGTCTGGCTGGCAGAAGCAGAAGATTCTTGTTTAACTGCTGTGGTACAAGGGAATGCTCATCAAGGAACTGGACGCTTAGCTTCCTCCTGTTGTATTTGTTCTTCTAGCAGAGAGGAGGTGCTCCTTCTAACCCTGAAGGACATCAGTCAGCTTTGTAATACCCATTTTAAGGCGCAGCGCTCACGTGTGAGGCAGCTTCCTACTTCTAGAAGCTCTCACTGTCTTTTTATTAGTTGCATTGCAGATGTGAGACAAAACGAATTGAAATAATTGCACCCGTGTTATAACGTACTTCCTGATGTGGCTGTGCTTCAGGGTGCCTTGAAAAGAGCAGGAGGTCGTGCTGTCGTACTGACTGCTTGGGCAGGTTTGCATTACACTTGGTATCCTTTTCCTGTAGGTATGTCCGTGTTTTCAACAGGATTGTCTGTATAGTTGTGGGCATTTCGTTCACCGTTCAGAATTTCATCCCATTCACAGCTGCTGGTGGCTTGAGCCAATTCAACAGAGCGCATGGACTCTGGCCTTATTTGGTTCTTTCTCAGGCTTTATGTTGAAGGCTACATCATCATGTGACATCCTCTGATGAAGAAGCTGAACTCCACAAAGAATTAACCTGAAGCAGCTGAGAACACGTGGGCTGCTATCTGGGTACTGAAAGCTACATCTGTCAGCCGTGGGGCTGCCTACTCTGCTGGCCTGTTTCTAGCATATGTGCAGTAGTGAATAAACATAGCACTGAAGTTGCTTGCACACTGCCTAATCTCCACCCTAGTTTATTTAATCTTTCAGTATGCAGCGGCTAAATAACGCAGCTAAAACATCAGGCTCCTTCCGATGTATTTTCAGGCTAGTTCAGATTTGTAGTGGATTACAAACTGCTGGTCTGGGCTAGCGTATGTTCCACTTCTACAAGCTTATTAAAAGCAGATGCTTTTTCTGAGGAAGGGAGATCATCTTGGGGTAGAAAGCAGTAAAGGGAATTCATTCTTGGAATAAAAATGATGCAGCATGGCAGCTCAAATAGCTGGTGCACCATGCCTCTATTGATTACCCGTTTCTGCCAGGTGTGATTGGACTATAAGATCAGCACATGTAAAGGCTAATTAGAAGATGCTGTAGGGCAGAGATTACAGCAAATGACCCCGTACCGATGTGGCAAACACTGAATCCTTCCTTTTCCAGTGTATGTGTGGTGTTCTGGCTGAAAGGTGCAGCTGGTGGTTATTGATAGTCCAGTAAACAAGCAAGTGGCTGGAGTTAGGGATTGATATAACCAATGTTCAATGTTAGGTGTTGTTCACCCTCAAGGAAGGATAATCACAGGCCTCAGCTGGACTCTTGGTATTCAGTTACAGCAGTAACCTTACAGCAGAGACCTTGTTAGCTTTTATCCTTCTAAGAAATTATCTTGCAACAATGTATTTCCTTAAAATTGTTTCTGTGTATGTAGTAAGACCTAGGACTCTGTGTACTGCAGTACAGAGACCAATGGAACAATGGCTTTAATGTTTGCTTGGATGGAGAGAACAATTTTACACTTTAGAGGAAATCAAATAAATGCTTTGAAGGCTTGGGAGAAGACTAGCTGATGCCTGTGGCTTTGGTTTTCTTGTCTAAATGAATGTGTATCTTGCTTGAGGCTTCCAGGGGCTGATGAAGGAGCTGGCTTGCAGAAGGGGGCATGAATGTTGCCATGCTGGACAAAAGTTACTTTTTATGCAAAAAGTTATTGGTCAAATGGTTAATGTAAGGGTTTCTCCTTGTAATGGCAGTAGGTTTTTTTCATCTGAGATGCCATATTAAGATAGGATGGGCAATGGCATTTCTCCAAGGCAACTGCTTTTAAGAACTGACCTTATCAGTTGATGTCCACCAAATGCAAGTGGCATTTTGTATATTTTAAACTATTAAGAGCTGTCTGAGAAATGTAGTACAAAGGCGATGTGCTGCTCAGCTGCCATTTGTGGTGAATCAGTAAAATACTGAAGTGATGTGCTCAGCTCCAGAAGAACTTGATGTTTCCTGTTGAAACAAGGAGAGCTCTTCACGCTTGTCCTTGAGTGGAAAAGTGCACGTCTGTTGAGCTAGCTGTGGACAGGGTTATGTGGAGGGAACGGCTGAAATGGTCATTCTGGGGAAGAAGGGAAGATGAGGGCAGAGATTTCCCTTTCCTTGCTGAACCTGTAGCCTGAGACAAATTCTTTGGTATTTAAATTAAGTGAATTCTGTACAAATGATGCTCAAGAGTGAGCTTCTTACTTCTTTGGGGAGGGGGGAGGATTCCATTCTGAATCATTATGGCTTTTCCCAGTGTGTAGCTGCTGTGGCTGTGGTCTGGCCTGAATGGCATCTTCCAGTTTTATTGTCTTCAAGGAGGGAATTGCAATGTAAACACTAAAGGCAAAACATTCTCCTACTGTCAGTGGAGCAATAGGTTTGGGGAACTTTTAAGTAGAAAGCATTCATAACTTATGGAGCTTGAAGTTGCTTATGGCAAGAATCTTTTAACACACTGTATCACACCTTTTCCTCATTTTTAGTAGTTAGGGAAACTAAGCAACTTAGGGTTGCACCATTTCAGATCTAGTCGAATGCTGCCTGACAGTTGGCTTCTACTTTCACCTTTCCAAGAGAGCTGCACTTGAGCCTCTGGAAATGACAAAAATTGAATGCAACTGATTTAATAATGTTAATGAGGCAGGGAGTTTTTTTGAACGTAACTTAAAGCCTTGATGTGATGGGGAAGGAAGGGTGTAGCTGTATAAAAGTGCATTGGATAAGATGCAGCATACAGAATCACAGAATGGTTTGGGCTGGAAGAGACCTCAAAGCCCACCCTGTCCCAGCCCCCTGCCATGGGCAGTGCCATCACTGGATCAGGCTACCCAGGGCCCATCCAACCTGGCCTTGAGCACCTCCAGGGATGGGGCACCCACAGCTTCTCTGGGCAGCTGTGCCAGTGCCTCACCTCAGAGTGAAGAATTTCTTCCTAACATCTAACCTAAACTTCCCCTGTTTTAGTTTAAAACCATTCCCTCTTGTCCTATCACTATCAGACCATGTGAAAAGTCGCTCTCCCTCCTGTTTAGAAGCTCCCCTTAAGTGCTGAAAGGCCGCAATGTGGCTCCCTGAAGCCTTCTGTTCTCCAGGCTGAACAAGCCCTGCTCCCTCAGCCTTTCCACATAAGACAAGTGCTCCAGCCCTCTGATCATCTTTGTGGCCTCTTCTGGATCCTCTCCAACAGCTCCACATCCTTCTTGTGCTGGGGAACCCAGGCCTGGACACAGTGCTCCAGGTGGGACCTCATGAAGACAGAATTAAGGGGCACAATAACCTCCCTCATCCTGCTGGCCACGCTTTTGATCATACTCTAACCTTGCTTCTCTTCCCTGAATGTATTGCAGATATCTCAAGACTGGATCAAAAATTAGGCTAGCCAAGGAGTTTAAAGGCTGGTGTTTAGATTTAAGTTATGACGTGGAAGAATTGGCATCTTCTTTTTACGATTTGTTTTTTCTTTTGTGCATTAGACTTGCATCTAAAGACTTAACTGGAAAAGTATATTCAAGTCCAAATTAAATATACAATTTAAAAAGAATCTGTAGCCTTGACTGAGTGTTGAAATATCAGCTAGAAAGATGTGAAGGGAAAAAACAGAAGTCATGGACTGTGATTTGGCATTTATAATTTAATCCTGCAGTAAACAAATGAATTCAAATGAAGGATACAGGTCTTCACTCTCCAATGCCTCCACTTGTGTGAAAGTAGCAGTGAAAGCACCTGCTGCAATTGCTGCAGAATTCCCAGTTTCTTAGTCCATAACTTGTATCCAAGCTCAGTTTCTGGGTTTGGGGATCAGCTGTCACTGTATTTGATACGGATGCCTGCAGTAGTAGAAGATTCATCACGAAGGTGCCTTTAATCCTTGTTCATCCTAGTTCTGTGTGTAGCAGCCAGCATCAACATTGCAAAACTATTTAATATTGCTTTTGATGTGTTCTTCACCCAGATGTTTTTATTATTATCTCTTTCATATTATCAAATTCACCTGTGACTTGCTTAGAAGACTCTGAGCTTCATTGCCTCTTTTAAAAACTAAATTTGTGTCCTGGCAGTAAATCTCTGAATCACTGTATCTCATGAAAATGTAGCTTCTAGGTTTTTGTATTGTTTTTCTTTTTCCTCATACCTGTTCTCCCCAACCTCGCTGAAAACAAATCAATTTGGCTGACTGCTATCTTAAAATTCCAATTAGCCACAAAATGAACTCTCAGAGTTCAATAAACTTAGCTGTGCTTGTCAGTAGCACCAGATGCTGACTATTGCTAATTAAGAGGAGGCTTTACTGTATTGGGGAAAGACGGAGAGAGCTTGAATTCCTTAATTCTCTCTATGACGACTGAGCAGAAACAATCTCTGGAAGAACTAACTAGCTAGCTCACTCCTTTTTAATTTTTTGTTTCTCCCCACTCAGATGACACACAAAATCTTCATGTGTGGTTTAATTCTTTTTTGCTCGCTGAAAGTAGTACACTTAAATTTAATTTAATACCTCTCTCCTTGGCGCGCTATGATTACTCACGTCCTGAAACATTTGGAGCTGCAGACTGCGATGCCATACCCTCCAGCACTCCAGAGAGGATCAGAAACGACTGAGTGGCTTAGGAGCAGCGCTGCAGCAGCGTCGTGCATTGCAGCGTGCCCTGCCAGCGGTGCCATGGGCGGAATCCCCCGAGGTTTCGTTACCTGACGCCCACAGATGGAGCGCGCAGTGTACACCACCACTCCCCATAGTGAGCTGCGTACTGAAACTTCAGGCTGAGAGCTTGCAAATTTGATGCATATTTCCCTTGTGGGAAGGGCAAATGCTGTGTGTCTGAAGTCAAGCTTATGAATGGGGTAAGCAGCCAGCAGGCAGACTGCGGCTTGCTTCCAGGCTTTTACTGACCAAAGTCTTCTAGAATGCGCTGATCAGCTTTGCAGAATAAAAGGTTATTAGCCTGTTTTCATGGCAAGATCAAGGAGAATTGCTAGAGCTCTGTGAGCCTGAACTGCTTTCATTCAGTAGTATGGCATTACTACTGCAGTACTGAGTCTGCAGAGCTGCTTCCTTCAAGGGTGGGATTACTGAGGCTAAAGAGGTTAACTGTGCACTTCAGAGGGTGTTCCAAATAAACAAAATACCCACAAAAAATGAACAAATGCTTTAAAGCCAAATTTGGTTTCTCTGTAGCTGCCAACAGGTCCTTCCACAGACAAGAAACTGAAGACAAATTGCAGTTTCTATTTACACTGAAAAAGACAATTATAAACACAAGTACTGCGGTTTTCATAGGCTTCTGACTGAGCTATAGATTTCTTGTATCTGAAGGAGTCTGTTTAACAGATGTAAAAAAAATAAATCATTTATCAAAGCTTCAGAAAGAGTTACTGAACTTCTGAATGCTTCTAGTACAGCAGTGTGGGATCAGACAAGGCGATTCTCAGTAGCTGATGCAACTCATTGGTCTGTTTTGACTGAAGTGTCCTCTGGACTTTTCCTGCCCCGCTGAAGCACTTTCAGTAGTTTCACAGCAGTCTAAACCTTGGTGTTTTGCTTTTAGCAGCATTAATGTCCTCCATTATACAAAGTTGTGCTGGGAAGGGAAAGTAAGTGGTGACCCTGCTGAGCAGGTGAGCTGAGCGACTGCAGTGTTTGTTTGCAGCAGCTGTACCTGGTTTAGGTGTACAAGGATCAGTCACACAATAGCATGTCTGCTTCTGGGGTAGAATATCTGTTGTCACTGAATGACTTGAATAGCGAGATGAATATTTCTATCTGGGGGCAGGGAAGGGACAGGTATGTGGAAGATAATTAACAGTGGTTACTGCCATCTCAGGGAAAGTAAAAGATGAACATTTTTGTTAGTGACAGAGATACTGATTAATCTAGGAGTTAAAATTTTTAATGTTTAACTTATTTTGCTTAGATCTTCAAAGGTTAGGCCTCAGCCCTACAGTTAGGTCTGTGTTTTGTGCTGTTGTGTTACGTGAAGTCTTCTCTTGCCAGGACTGTGTCTGGCATCACACAGGCTTTAGTCATGCAGTTGTGGTACGCAGTTTCCAGTTGTGTTCCCAAAACTAGGTAATAGTTTGTAGAAAGTCGTTTCCAGATACTAGCAAGTATCTGTAGGTAATAGATGTAGGAATAGAGATGCTGGTGGAAACCTTGCTGCTCTACTGCTTGTGATTATGTATTTATCCTAATTTCAGATACTGTAATGTGCAAGTGTCTGCCTTCTTAATGTACAGGATCCAAAGCCGTGTTTTCTTCTTGTTCCCGTTCTCTGAAAACACTCTCTATTACCTTATTTCCTCTGTGTAATGTCTAGTTGTGTGCAGAGGACTCATGCTTTAGTGGAAGCTAATGTCTGTCCTTGCTTGCTTTCCTAATGTTGCCTTAATGCATGCCCGAATACACTCTTCTGCTCTTTAGGTCAGTAAAGACTCTAGGAGGTGTGCTGTAGCATGCTGATGAAACTCTAACCCCTGAGATGGCCAGAGTATCTGTTTCTGGTCTTTGCTGATGTGGCTGAGTTCACTGCACTTGACGTACTATCCTTAAGTGAAGAATTTGGTAATACTAGTTAATCTAACCCAGAGACAATGAACTGTCACAATTAACTTGAAAACCCACAAACAGTAGTCCCATGGTGTTGTGTACCCTACAATCGTCTGGGATGAAGATGGAGAAGGGCTGGGACATAGCTCAGGGCAGAATTGTTGGACTGGAGAGGCAATGATACTACTGTCAGCCTGTACTACTCTAGTCTCAAAGATTTAATTTTTATTAATGTAGAGCTTAAGCACTGGACCTGCTATTTGTCACAGCCGTGACCTGGAGCCTGGTAGTCTGAGAGCTTGGCCGTGCTGCAAACTTACTTGTCTCATTTGTAGCACCTAACACCTCCTTTTATCTCTCCTACAGACTTGATCCAAGCAACTAATGAAACAAACGTGAACATTCCTCAGATGGCTGATACACTTTTTGAGAGAGCAACAAATAGTAGCTGGGTGGTTGTATTCAAAGCCTTAGTTACCACACATCATCTCATGGTTCATGGCAATGAGGTAAGCGTAAAGCCGAACATGTCAGTCATGCGAAAACATATCTGTGAACCAGTAAGGACCTGAGATAAAAGGGCAAGGATAATTATTTATGACAAGCAAGCTTCCAAACTTACCTTTGGCGCTATAGTTTAAGTTGGAGGCCTGCTGATTACCTGTATCCTCATTTACATGACTGTAGAGAAAGAGCAAGCAGCAGCCTGTCTCTGTATGGTGACAGAATTTATGCGCTGTCTGAAGATGGAGCTATGAAGAATTAAGACTACCTGGGACTTCTGTCTCTGACAAACAAAATCTAAGGAGAAGCTCTGACACTGTTTTTGCATCCTTGATAGCCCATTTCACGTACATAGTGACAGGTTCTGGTATCACTGGCCTTCTGTGGCCTTAGAAACATTCGAGAGTCAAAGTTGTTGTCTGAGCTTATGCATAGCACCATCCAAACAGGTGCCCCTTCTGCATGAGTGTTAAACTCTTCCTAGAGCTGTAATTCAATTCAGTAGCTTTTTGGATTGTGTTTTCTTTGCTGTTGCTTTTTATTGACCTGAATAGATTGATGTGTCTGTGCAAAACCAAAAGCACTAGGATGACCATGTAACAATTCCAGCCTGGCAATATGTAAAGTATTTTCTTGCAACGAACTTCTCTGATGAAAGTGTAAGCTTTTTCCTCCTGTCCTTTGTTTATGTTCCAACTTTGGGCAAACACTGTGATTTGGTTTCCATGGTTGTTTCAGTCTGTTAGTTCTGGTGCTCGATGTGGGGCCTACTTGCTGTTAAAACAGGCCCTCAGCTTGGCCAAAATTGATCGAGAAGTTGGGGCCTAGTCTGGATATGCTGCTCTCTCTGCAAGCAGATAAATCTTGTGCTTCCTCAAATCTCTTTGAGAATTATCTATTCTTATTGCTCCTTCTTTTTGGGTAATATTTTGTACAGAATCTGTTTTTACATATGCGTTAGGGTATTCAGTAGAGATTCAGGCTAAATATAGTTAATCTTAATGGATGGAAAATGTTTTGAGGAAAGTATAGTTGGCTACCACAAAAATTGGGGTTTTCATGTGTGTATATTGGCACTAGGCTAGTAATCTTCTTGCTAGGAGGTAAAAAGTCTTGAGATATAGCCTGTGATAAGAAATAATTTTGTCTTGCAGAGATTCATTCAGTACCTGGCATCTAGAAACACATTGTTCAACCTGAGCAATTTTCTGGACAAAAGTGGATCTCATGGTAAGCCTACTCATGCTTACTTTACTTTAATAAGATCCTAAATCAGATACTATTGTTAATTGCTTCTCCACTCATAAGAACAAAATAATCTAAAAAGGATTCAGTAGCTCATTTTTATAAGTACTTAATACAGGAGCACAAGTGAAATGAAAGCTGCCAGATCATTTCAAAGCAGTGTTTCTCAGTTCGTGCAAAATCTTCATTCAAAAGGTGAAACTATAAAAGTCCATAAAAAGTGCCAGAGGAAATCAGGGCTGAGTCAGCTATCTGCTTAACTACTAGGAGAGTTAAAGATGAAATGGACAACTTTTCATTTAGTATTTTTGGATTTTACTCAGTTCTAAGTGGAAATTGGACTGGGGACACTGTGGTTTTTAACATTGTCCATAAGTCTTTAATTTGCAAACAAACAAACCAAAAAAAGACATCAGAAAAATTAACTAATTTTGATGTGAATAGTGAATTTAAAAGGCTCAAGGAAGAAGTTAAGGACTTGACTTGCTTTCTCTAAAGCTTGTCTAGTCTGCTTTTTCTGGTTTGACTTTCGATTATTAGTGAATCTTCTTGTTTTTTCAATTAAAAGAGGAAAAGCTTGTTTCATGGTAGCTCTGCTGGAGAGGAGAGAAAACATAATTCTGCAGCTGTTAGTGGAAATTTGTAGAATCTATGCAAAATGCATGGATGCTACAATGATGGGAAATATAAAGCAATGCCATTTTCCCACGTCTCTTATTGGAGACACGTGACACCAAAAAGACTTAAGCATCTTTTAGAAGTGATAACACAGGGCAGGAACAAAGCCCAAAAACAGTAAACCTCTGTTTGTCGAAGTAAACCATGATTTCCATGCTCAACAATACTGGTGTTTGGCAAATGTGACTTCTGTCCAATGTATGCTTTTGTGTACTTTGCTTTTCTCTTTAAACTTGGAGTTTCATGGATAGCACATCCCTGTGTCATAGATGGTGAGGCATCAGTCACCTTCTACACACACTTCAGTAACTTAGAGGAAGAAATTTTGAAAGAAAAAATTGGAAGGATGGGCTGTAATTCTAGCTGTTCAGAAATTTGTAGTCTTGAAGGTCATTGAAGTTTGAGGCTGCTTGTACAGTTATATACCTTGAAGATCTCTGGTGTAACAACTTCAGTAGTATCTGTGAATGGCAACTTAATTTGTTTTGGAAAACATAATTGGGGGAACTTTGAGGATCCTTGTAAGAACTGGAGGGACTGATGAGTGGGAGTTTTAATTTTTTAATTTTTAATATCTTGGAAGACATGTAACAGTTGAGTATAAACTTTTTGTTAAATTGGCATTTTTCATGTTAACAGAGAGATAACTGATTTCATCATCAAGTAGCGTTACCTCATTACTTTGTAGGAGCCACTAGCAGGTTTCCACAGGAACCCACTCCTTTGTGCACTGGATGCATCTGTTGGTAGTAGATAGCAGCAGTAGACTGTTCGGACGCTGCACTGCTGTTTTTTCCTTCAGAAGCAGGAAGGTGGCCTACAATGCCAGTTCTGTACGTCAGGTTGTATACTATAGGACATGTTGACAGTATGTTATTGTTTTCTAAAGAACCTCCAAACAAGCATAAAAATTAAAATATGTAACTGTTTTTTTTCCCACAGGTTATGACATGTCCACCTTTATAAGGCGATATAGCAGATACTTGAATGAAAAAGCATTTTCCTACAGACAAATGGCATTTGACTTTGCAAGAGTGAAGAAAGGGTAAGCAAAATTTAGATACGTAAACGGATTGGGTTGCCTGACCTGTAGAAGTCCTGTTTGTGGCATTGTGCTTAAGTTTGTCTTCTTAATGACTTTGTTCTTCAGTTCTTTGTTTGGCTACAATGAAACACCAAAATGGTTGAATTTCTTAAGTATTTGTAATTGGTTAAAATTACACAAGGTGAAAAGGAAGGTCTGTGGGCACTAAGACAAATATTGAAGACTACATTAAGATGCTGTGTGGAACTGGGAGCTTTTAGTGCTAGGTATTAAATCTAACTCTTATTAAATTGTGCTGCAGGGAAAATGCATTTAGAATTTGGAGAAGGAAATGATCTGAATCTATATTTAGGATGTTTCTTTACTCTCCAGATACTTTCCATAAGAACGATGATTAATTACAAAGGAAAACTCAAGTGAACCTGTGAAGTTCTTAATAGGCAGCACAGCAAACAGTTATAAACTGAACAGAACAAGGCTATAAACTTCTGGGTTGCTTTTCCTATAAAGGTTGCGTTTGAAAAAAAAAAAAGGCAGCGCAGGAGAGGGACTAAAGTTAACCACACTCAGAGTAGTATGTTGGTATTTGTCAGAACCTTTTTTTGTGGTCTCTAACTGGACGTTCCATAGCTTTAGATGATCTCTTCAAGCATTAACTACACTGCAAGTGGCTTAACACCCACTGAAGGTGCAGTTTTGTTGTCTGCATGCTAATGATGTTCCTTCTAATGATGAGTTGCATGAGTTGCATATGGGATTGTTCTGGCATTTTTGATGTATTCTGCAGCTTTGAATTGTGGGCTCCTAACATAGACATCACTGCTAGGTTTTCCTCTCCTGCTGTTTCAAACTACTAGACAGTTTAGAGCCTACTGTAACTGCTTTGCTGTGTAGCTGGATGTCATTACAGTAATGGGGACCAGAGAAATCTTTTGAACCTGTCTAGAATACGAATCATTAAGAAGTTTTTGGCATGAAGGCTAGTAGCTGGTTGGATTGATATTTCAGGCAGGTTTTGATCCAGCAGACCACTGTAGTCCTAACATCTTAAGTTCCCTTTGTCATGCGGTGCCTTCAAATGCTTCAAGTTACATAAATGTTACATAAAGTTTGAGTTGCTGGGCATCCTTTTATTTCTGCATTGTTATGTGTTCCTGGAGAGTGTTTCTGTACATGTTATTTCTGGTTCTCAAAATAAGGTGCGTCAGAGTATAGCGTAAAATAAGTGAGAATGGTGATACGCGTTCCCAAAGAGGAGATACCATACCTGCCAGTGACCAGAATGAATCAATACATGATGGTCGTTGAGTGGGTTTGTGGCATTCCGAGGTAAAAATCAGCATGCATGAAGACTGCTCTAAGACTGTGGGCTGTAGATAAGAAGTGCTACACATCTATGACTGCTAAGTGATCCAACTGGAGTAAAAGGTCAGCACTGCTAAGGCGGTTTGAAGTCAGTGATAGTGTTATGAAGGAGTAACGGAATTAATTAGTACCCAAGAATACTGAAGAAAGTATGCTAGAGTAAGAAGCTCTTAGCAACGATTGCCCTGATTTAAGTTATTGACATGCATATATTGTGACACTTGCTGGAAAAAAAAAAAAACAACCTGTATAGGTTTTTTTTTGTCGTCAGTGACCATAGACATGTCATTAAAAAATGCCCTCAGCAATAAGTTATCATTAGTTATTCATAACGACGTTAATGCTCAAAAAGTATCAATACTCAAAGTACTTCCACAGCAGTTATTTCTTGTCAAGTGGTTCAAACTCTCAGTAGTGCCTTCTTTCCACAAAGAGATCAGTCTCTTGCATTCATCACAAATACAAAACCTTCCTTCACCTACTCTCAGGAATGGTGGCTGGATGAAGTATTTTCCATGCTTGCTCTTGTGATGTTGAAGGGGGCAGGAAAATCAGGCAGTGCTGCAAATATTTGAAATGGGTTACAGCAGCTTTAAGCTTACGTTTAGGCAGCAAATCAGTTTGGGAGGAGGAAAAGAGCAAGCACCATGGCTTCTAATCTGTATTCTCTCTTGCAGAGCTGATGGTGTAATGAGAACAATGGCTCCCGAAAAGCTACTGAAGAGTATGCCAATATTGCAGGAACAAATTGATGCACTACTTGAATTTGATGTATGTATTGAAGCTGACCCAGCTTTAACAGTAGGCAGTGATTTAAAATGCTGCACTGCAACTAACACATTTCACATTGTAGGTAGTGCTTTACTCATCTTCCCAGTGTGTGAGCAAAAAATCCACTTTTTAGTGTCCCACTGTGGTAGACTGATGTGAAAGATGGCACTTTCCTATATGTGTAGATGAGTAATTTTTTTGTAGAGGAACAGAATGAGGAATGAGGGCTGTTGAGGAATGTTGACTCAGTGGAGTTTCATCTTTTGCATCGGTGAGGGGAAGAAATGGAGCAAAACAAAGAGATTGAAAGATCCTTTTTCTTGCTTCTGGCAACCAGCTTCTTTTTGAGGGAAGGGAAAAAGACATTACGTTACCACATGTGCATTGTTTTGCTTCCTTAAAACCTTCATCCGGTTTTCAGCTGTAAGTGAATTGACTTAACTTTAATCTAGTCTATTCATAGAAATGTGTCTTCAATATATTTATAACATTATTAATGTTGGTGGGATTATTTATCTGTTTTAAGGGTAAAAACAAGAGTCAGTTGTAGGAGGTACCCTGTGATATTGCAAAGAGATCTTTGAAGGAATCAATCTTGAAGTTTTCTGTTCTTGGTGAGTGAAAGGACACGTTCCCAGATGGAAGACAGGGCCCACTGCAGCTTTCAGAGGACAACCTTAGAAGCACATGGTTTTGCTAATGTGTTTTTGTTAAATAAACAGCTTAGGAATTGTGATAGTGGTCTTGGAAGATACTTTTTCCTTTCTTTCTTTTTTTTTTTTTTCAAATGAAATAGAGATCTTTTAATAAACAAGCACTTACTTTCTGCCCAAGTTAGCATGAGAACTGGGAGAGCCTTGACTTCATTAACCTAACTGTATTACCTAGTAGGCTACTGGGGCTTTGTTAAGCAATGCTGTGAACTAACACCTTTTGTCCAGTTTCATTAAAGCTCTTTTTAGTAGTGTCTCTGCCTTCCACCTCTTTGTGAAGGAGTCAAGACTAAGAGTTGATGGGGATACTCTCCTGTTGTAATGGCTTGTGTTGAAGTCGTGAAAAAAGCAACCTATGATCTGCTAACTTCAACAGAAACTACCTTTGTTTAGTTTCTTTGTGTATAAACGTGTATCCACTGCTTGATTCCATCTATAACAACATCAGATACCTAGTACAAGCTAAAACTGCTGCTTGCGTTCAATAAATCTATTGTAACTAACTCATATTTTGTTTGTAGGTTCATCCAAATGAACTGACAAATGGTGTCATAAATGCTGCATTCATGCTTCTGTTTAAAGATCTTATCAAACTTTTTGCTTGCTACAATGATGGCGTTATTAACTTACTAGGTAAGTAAGCCAATGTCAATATTTTACATGCTATGAGCAAGTGAAAAAGTTTCAGATCTGCTTCAGGTTTTGTTTTTGTTTTACTTAACTTTCATTTAAACAGTACGTTGTTCTTGACTATTACGTTCTGAAGTGAGAAGTAAGAGAAGACTTTAAACCATAACCTCTAACAGTGGTGTTCATCTGAGACTGAGTTTTCATATACTCTTAAAATTGTACGGTCTATCTAAAAACATTGAGCATTTCTGTATGTAAAGAAATGTGTACTGCTGTGGGAGACTGCATAGTATGTGCAACAAGGCCAGCAAAACAGCTCTTGCTATTAGTTTTTTTTTTTCAATGTCCAGATTCTTCTTTCTGTTAAATGTGCTATGCAGTAGCCTTACATGAAGTAACATCCTCCTGTATAATATTCCTGATCTGTCTGAAAGGGTGACGGCCAAAGCTGGATCCCCCCCCAGAAACTCGCAGTCAACCTACAAACCTACATGCTTGCAGGATTGCAAGCACGTTCAGAATTGCTCAGAAAACTAGATGTATGTGAGCAACGGCGTAACGCACCCTAAGCAGTCTTTGCAGGTGGCTTTCTTATGAATTCTAAAATGCAGACTTCCTGAACTGTAAAGCTCAGACACTGATCTTGCATCCATGTTGTAACACTTTCTGATGATATTTTGTAAAAGAAAGTCCCAAGTATTTTGACTTAGCCTGTAGGCATGGAAAGCTGATGGAGCAGATATAAGTGTGTTGGGCTTAACAATTGAATCGATTGCACTGTCTACTGCTACTTAGAGCCTAAGTTCAGGTTGAAATATGTGGCGCTTGTACTTGTTTGTTGATACAGACCAACTTTAAGGAATCACTTGAGTGGGAAAATGTACTGTTCTTTGGAGTGAACGCAACTCGGGAAAGGAAATAGATTGGTATATGCTTAAGTATCCTTAAATACTTCAAATTTTAAGGATGGTGAATACTCTGTTTATTGTTCAGCTTTAAAAACTGGGTTTACATCACACAATGCCGTGATTCCTTGGGGTGCAATTTTCTAGTCTATATAGTTCTTAGGCTTCCCAGCAAGTTCTGTTAAGGACTAGGAACACCACTAGATTAGTGTCCAAGTAGAAAAATGTTAGTGGAGTGCAATGTTCTTGAAACATGATTTTCCTGAAAACTAGAATGGCTGATGAATGCAGACCTAATGTAAGATACCTTAACTGAAATTTGCCAAATTATTTCTCTAGAGAAATTTTTTGAAATGAAAAAGGGACAATGTAAAGATGCTCTTGAAATCTACAAACGATTTCTTACTCGAATGACCAGAGTATCAGAGTTTCTTAAAGTTGCAGAGGTAAGTGACTTCCAGTCTTGTGGAGTCTGGCACTTAAGTATTTTGTGAATTATTTTAGCATTGATATAAAATATTAATTGCACTTGTTAAGCATCTGACTCACTATATATAAATTTGAGGCAGCATAGAAATTCTTGGATCTGCTTATTCAGCTCTTCTTGAACTAGAAACCCTGCTTAGGCTTCCCACAAATCTCTGCTGTGCAACCACCCCAATTTCCTGGTAGTGCAATGGATGACATGACTTCAACCATAGCGGTATTTCTTGGAGGTGCATAATGCATGCTTCTAGGGCAGGCTTGAACGTTAGAGAAAAATGTAGTGGTCATGAATAAAAGCATAATGATTTTATAAGTCTCCTCATTAAGTCTTTGCAGCTAACTACAAGTAAAGTGCAATGTGAAAACCTCCTGATTTTGATCCTTATTATCATCCTCTCCTGTGGATAATACAAATATTACGTGGTTAATTTACTCTTTTGCTGGGCCCTCCTTTGTGCTGGTTGGCTCCTTGGCACAAGATGCACATTTTCCATGTTTCATGCTTCATTGTAAAGGGCAGCAGTAATGAGCTGAATAAAATGCTTGTTTCTTTGCTAGTTTACTTAACTATTTAGAAAGACCTTGCTAGACTCCTGAATGTCATCTAGTGCCTGATACGAATGTTGGACTTGAGGGAGAAATAGCATGGAGACTTCAGATCTCTGAGAAGCACTTCAGACACCTATAGGTCACCTTAACGGGACAGGGATTATATTGACTACACTTCAGGATTTGCTCTTCTGCAAAAGCTAAACCAACAGGCACTTTGAAGAGTATAGGTAGGCAACAGGACAACTAAGAAAAGATTACAGACTGACACCTCATCTTGCTTTGAAAAGCTAGGAGAAAAGGGTAGAAAAACAAAGTAGTGGAGCTTTGACATTTTTTAAGTGTTTTCTTCTAGGATTTTAGAGAAATTTTTGTTAGGATAGTCATGTATCTGGATAATACATGTTTGGCAGTTCACTGTTGCTGCCCTCTGAGACAACAGCAGGTGAGCAGAAAGTTCTACCTGATTTGCAGTAGGGAGTATGAACTTTACCAAGGTGGAAGAGAGGCTGCTGCAATTTGATGAAGGTAATGGAATAGCGACTGGAAAGATGGGGGTGTCTGCACATGTTAACATTGCAGTCTTTTTCTAAAGACAAAGTGCATTAGAGGCTGAAGAGTGTACAACTATTCTAGTCAACATTAATGCCTACTGCCATGGAATAATGTGCTTATGTTTCGCTTCCTTTTTTTTTTTTTTTTTAAATCCACAGCAAGTTGGAATTGACAAAGGTGATATCCCTGATCTTACCCAGGTAAGACTCTCTTGTAGTCTTTTTGCATCTATGTAATAAACATTTAATAATTAATAAGTACACCAGGAATCTAACTGCTTGTAAGAAATCACACCACATAATGTTTTCAAGACCTCCCAATTTTCAAATAAGAAAAGAACTGCCAAAAACTGTTTATGAAGACTAATATAAGTAGATTAATGTCTTTCATGATGGCTTCCAACCTGTAGCTGAAGGGTGAACCATGTTGCTGTTTCTTTGTTGAACGACAGATTCTCACAGTTGTAGAATGTTTGTCTTTGACAACAAATTACCCAGAGACTGATTGTGGTTGCTTCATAATCTCTCCCTGACACTGTATTGGTCCAGAGATGAAATTCGGAGCAGCAATAGTACTGCTGTCTTGGTCTAGGTACAGTGAACCTGCAGAATTCATGATTTGATTGTGGAACTGTGTCAGTATATCACAAAACTTTAACACCAAAATTCACCAGTGCTATAGTTGCTTAAACTCAGTTGTAATTCCTTGAATGCCTGGCTTTGTGTTTAATGTGAAAAGGAGGAATAGGTGCAGAAGAGTTTGGAATTGTGGCAGTTTCATTGCCGATGAAATAGGGAGAGAAGAGCAACCCAAAATGCTTAGTAGTTGTAAATCTAAAGTGTTCGTAACCCATAAATGTGAAGTTTTTGTAAAGCCTCTTGAAAACCTGGTTTAAATCAGCATCTGAATAGTGGTTCTCTGTTAAGAAAGCCAGTTAATAAGTCTGAAACTCAGACATGATATGAAGGTGGAGAATTTTATTCTTTATCACTCAGTAGCATCCCATAATTTCTACCCACTCTATTTCAGCTAAGGAAAGAAATGGGGGAGTGTATGGAATACCAAGCTCAATTCTGAAGTAGCTAAAATAGGATGTTCAGCCAAATCTGTACCTAATAGACTCTTTTTTTAACAAGATCCAGTCAGTCATGTACTAAGTCCTTGAACCAGAAGAAGTCATTTTAAGTTCGGTTAACAAAATATGCTTTATAAATGCCTTTTACCTGCTTCTGCTTGTGTTGCTTCAGTCTCCTGGAAAGGCTGCCTGCTGGGATTGTGCAAGCCCTGTTCCTCTGCAGTCAGTTGCTGCAGTTGCTCAGTGACACCTTAGTTGCTGCTACCTCTGTTTCTGAGGTCTGTCAACTGCGGTCTTTAGTTATTTCTACATCTGTTACTGAGGTGTATTTCACCTCACGAACCAACACTTTGACCAAGAGCCTCCTTTTTTGGGCTAACTGGAAAAGCTGATGTCTGACTAGAGTTGCCAGAACATGCTCCTCCGATAGGGAAAGGAAGCTGGCTGCTACTCTAATGTGCTTCTTCGTAATTCAGGAAACGCTGGGATTGATGATTCAACTGCCACATGTGGTTATTTGATAGCAAACCTAAATCTCAAGCAGTCCTTCATAGCTGCGCTTTCCCAAAAGTTGTTGGGGACTCCCTTGCTGAAGCTCATCTGCAGCACTCTACTGTAGATTGTGCGCAAGACATAGGCAGTGTATTTCAGTGAGAAATAAATAAAAGGTGAATAATAAAGCTGAATTTCAACTAGTAAGTTTTATATCTAATCATATATAATAGTAATTACAGCTAACAAAGCTGAAATACCAGTGGTATACCAGGATTTCTAAAACAAGCAGTAGAATCATAGAATCATAGGATCCTTAAGTTGGAAGGGATCTTAAAGATCACCTAGTTCCAAATCCCGTGCCATGGGCAGAGTTGCTACCCACTAGATTGGGTTGCCCAGGGCCCATCCAACTTGGCCGTGAATACCTCCAGGAATGGGGCACCCACAGCTTCTCTGGGCAGCTGTGCCAGGGCCTCACCACCCTCTGAGTGAAGAATTCCCTCCTAACATCTAATCCAAATCTCCTGTCTTTTAGTTTAAAGCCGTTCCCCCTTGTCCTATCACTATTAGACCAGTAGTCGATATTATTCCACAAGAAACTGGCTGTGTTGACATTTGATGTGTCTGTATATATTTTAAACCAAGAAAGAGGCCACAGTACTGAAATAGAATTTGATAGCTGTCATCTTTGAACTTTCTGGTTTGGCTGCAAGATTTTGGAAGCTGAGGAGGCATCTTGGCAGCTAGGGAGCTTGGCTCATTTTCAGCTATTGGCAAATCTCAAAGTATGGCAGTCTTCCCCCTAACAGCTAGTGGGGAGCCCATATCCCATATTCCCCCATGACGTCAACCAATAGATTAATCTATCTGAAGCAATATCCAGAGGAAATTAAGCAATGCTCAGAGTCACAAATAGGATACTAGACAGTATTTAATTTCTGAAGTGGGTAGAAGTTTTTCTAAAGCTGCCTTTGTGACTTTTGCTTGCTAGATGAGTTTCATGTTTTCTTGTTGGCTTTTCAGAAACCTATGAATAATGTATTGAAAAGATAACTAAATTGTGTAGAGCTACAGTTCATAACAGGAAAAGATCCTGGATTTTTTTTTTTCTGACACATAGTTTTGTGCTTACATGGCTTACCTGGGCACAGTTTGTTTCTTATGCTGTAGCTTTTTTGAATAAATAGAAGAAGTCTGAGTCTGTTCTTCAGTGAAAGAAAGACTTAGTAACAAGTTTTCTTCAGCAGCAAGAAAAACACAGTCATTTATTTTTAGCCAAATTCTTTCTTGTACTTACATTATTTGAAGATGAATAAATCTGCCTATGAAATAGCGGTAGTGTTTGAGATGATGTTGCACTGTGTATGTACATGGAATGTATTTAAATTCAAACCATCAGTTAAGGATTTTTTGAGCACTTAAAAGTTTTGCATGTGTTAAGTCACCTTACTGCTCAATGTGGTGTCCAAATTAATATGAAAACACTGTAAGTACACTTAGCTGTGTGTTACTAGTAGCAGGTACTAAGCATCCCGACGCATCTGCTTTAGCCAGACAACAAGTTTTCAGCATACTGAACACATGGGCAGTGGAAAGTCTGTTTGCAAGCACAGCAAACTGGCTTTTTTGGATGGGTGTGCATACCCTGGAATTAAAGACACTGTTTGTGAAAACACCATAGGTATTGCTATCAGGAGTTCTGGTTGATCTGAAAGACACTGATAAAGAGAATTCCCCCTTTAAAGACTGTGCCAGTAATGAAACGGTAACCCTGATGAAATATTTCACTGTTACATCCTATTGTATCTCTCAAGGATTTCCTCCTTGCTTGTTGATCTTGTGAAATTCTACTTATCTGGACACTATTTTTATAGTGCAGTAGCTAAGCACACTGTCATTTGTATTTATAACTACTCTTCTTAACAACCATTGTAACAGCAAGAGCATGCCTGGGGGAATTGCCAACAAAAAGGTTGCTTAAAATAAAACCTAAGATCCGGGAGGCTTGAAAAAGCTTAGTTTTTGTCAATATTTAAAGTAGCAATCTGTCTGAATGTTGAGTTACCTGCTGGGCTCAGTAACCTGTGCCTAGTTTTGAGAAGATATAACTAAAAGTTGGTATTGGGATGCTGGGAGTAGTAAATCAAAGGTGACTGCTTTGGGGGCATTGGAAGAGGCTTTTAGTTTGTTTTGTTTAGATATACAAATACTATTCAACTCCTTAACTCTTAACAATGTGTTGGAGATCTGACTCAAAGCAGAGCTAAAAGGATGACCTTGAACCTGTTACTCTTAAAATTGACCCTGTGGATGCCTGTGCTGTTGTCAATGTTTAAAGCTGACTGTAAGCATGGTGAACACATCCTGGATTTAGGCTTTAGGCTCTGCTTAGTAGAGGTAAATGTTTTCTCTCTGCAGATTTGAACACAGTATTATCTTTCAAAATCTCTCTTTGCCTGAATCCTTATAGCATGGAAATCCACTATTTTCAGTGTTATAAATAAAGTAACAGCATGAGTGTGCACATGGTGGACTTCAGAGAAGTTTGTGCTAGATTTCCAGTATTGTCAAGTCAAAGTAATGTGTTTAAAAGTGTATCTTTCTCCTTGCTTTCAAGGCTCCTAGCAGTCTTATGGAGACCCTTGAGCAACATCTAAACTCACTGGAAGGAAAAAAACCTGGCAACAAGTAGGTGTATGTTTTGAGAACTTGCCTCAGGGCCAAATAGTAACAATCTGAGACTAGCTAATATTTAGGTTTGCCTCACCCAACCTCCTTTAGCCATTTAACTGGAAAATAAGCTGGGCTAAGACTAGGCTTTTCCTTTCCCTTGCAAAGTTGTATTAAGGGCAACTGTTTTACTTACTGGGGTGGGGGGGGTGGGGGAAAGACGCTGAACAACTGAAGTGAAATTATCTATGAAGCTGTCCCAGAAGGAACTACTTTCCCCACTTACCAAGGCTTTTATTGTCAAAACTGATTTGTTTTCTAATGGCTTTGCATCCTCTTACTAGATGCTTGTCATGGCTAACTCTAGGAAGGATTAAGCTAAAATTGTGTTTTCTCTTTTGCTGTTGCTTCCCTTGCAATTTAGTGAAGGGTAAGTACATATGTTTACATATCACTTGCACGCAGACGTGGTTATGGTGGCTTTTTGTTTTGTTTTTAAGATGACTTGAACAATTAGGAATAGATATTTCATTAAATTGTACTATTGCTTGCTTTTGTACATAGCCATTTAGTTATTTTTAGCAATTTCTGTCTTAACTCCAGATCTTCTAACCAGTTCTACAGCTCCTAGGATTTATCCAGTTCAGTTAACCCATAAGATGGATGCTAGTTCAATACTGGCACAGTTTTTAACTTCAATTCCTCTTTTCTTAGTTACTGTCACTGTAATTTTTCATTTCTTAGATTGAAACAACTCTAAAAATGTGCAACAGTATTTTCATACCTCGTAATAATGACAGTAAACAAATGCACTGGCATATGTTTTAATTTATGGTTAAGGCTCTGTAGATTAGCATTGTTGTGATTATTCTTGCATGTGAGAGAATTTTCAGCTTGGAACTTCCCAACTGTTTCCGTAGTTTTAAATATTATATTAAAGTAACTCTGACTCTCTTTAAAATAACAAGCTTTGGAAATTGGCTGATACATTCATAGAAGACTTGTTATAGATAACTGCTTCTTTATTGGTCTTATTCTGCTACCCTTGCAGGATTTTGTAACATAGATATATCTTGTCCCAATAGTTCTTTCCTACTGACTTCTGTAGGCCCTAAGGCAAGACATTTGCATGCATCTCTGCCTTTCTTCCATTAAGTTGAGCTTGTTTAAAAGGCAGAATAACCCTGTGATACCAATTAGCTAAAAAGATTCATTTAAGCTTTGAAGTAACAATTTGCATCCTTGTCTAAAGTGACACGTGGAAGTTTGAGAAATGGGGAAGGCGTGCAGTTGTAGAGATCCTCAGACAGCTGTGATGCTTAGTTTTTGATCTTTTTGCATGTGTTTAAAGGACCAGAAACACAGTTTCCAAAAATATACTTATCTCAAAACCCCCTTTTTTCTTCCCTAGATCTGGGGCTCCTTCTCCTCTGAGCAAGGTAAATACTGCTGATTGCTGTACTCGTTAATTCTCATTCAGGTGATATGCTTTAGAACATGAAGGTGTAAAGACTTAAGTTTTTCTCTCCTAATTTGTTTCTTGACTTGGTCACCAAGGCCGTACCTGAGTGAGAAAGTTGCATCTTTAGATGGTCTTGTAAATAACAGCTTCATAAAAGCACTTTGCTGATCTGCAGGGCCATGCTGCTTATACCAGCGCAGGATGCTAAGCAGCTTTGCTGGGAATTGATGGTCATGCTTTGTGAGAGCCTAAGACACTCATATCTTTATCCCAACATTTTTTTCTTTTAATCTCCGTCAGTGAGACGCTTGCTCTGTTCTCTTTCTTCTCTAGATTCTTCTCTCCATTTTCAGCTTTTTATGAGAAAATGCTGACTCTTTTTCTTCCTAAACATGAATGGTTTTAAACTATAATCTGATATGCCTACTTTCAAAGTTCACCTTTATTAGTGAGACTGTTCGCCTTAATCTGGAGCAAGAGTTGCCAGTGAAAACAGCTCAGTTAGAGTGTCAGGTAAACTAATGAGCTTTACAGTGTTAATAATACTCATTCCTGCTGTACCTGCAGCATTGCCACATGTCATAGCTCTGTGCTTAGTAACAAGAGTTGTGTAGGAAGAGCTGAATGAAAACTTCTGAATCTGAAGGAGACTGTTCAATAGTTGATTCTACCAAAAGCTCCTAAATTTCTTTCCAAAAAGCCCCTAGGTTGCTTTTTTTTTTTTCCTAATACTGTAGCAGTTGATGATTATTATATTATATTATTATTATTACTACATTATGATTCAGAAAGTGTTCTTACAACTTCATGTGAACCCCTTCTCCATTTATATGAAGACCAGTCTGGTCTCAAACTTTAAGGAAAGGCTTGAGGAGAGTTCAGAAACGTTTTATATGTCTCCTGTTAGTATTCTGATGATGGGATGGCAGTAGCAGAACTCAGAAGAAAATTACTTCAAATTTGCCATTCTTTTTTGGTTTTGAAAGCATTCAGAATGGTAAATAGTACTGAGCATAAGACTTGTTTTCCTTCTGTGAGGAAAAGCATCTTTAGCGAGATGAGGGAACAAAGCTCATAGTATCTTTTAGAATCAAATTGGCACGCCTCAAGGAAACGTGATTCTTCAAGGGCACGGAACAATTGCAACATGCTGTGTTGGGTGTCTGTCCTTGCTGCACTTAAGAAAGCCTTACGTCCAGAACTGGAGGAGCAAATAAAGCAAAATCATAGGCTGAGCTTCTTATCATCTCGTCCTGAGGACTTAACAGTTAGCACTGGTAACTGTTCTTTTTATTAAATTCTCTTCCTTGTGATGGTTTATGTACGCACTTTGAACTTGGGTTCTAATCAGTTCTCTTCTCCCACAATTTCTATCATTTGAGTACTGAGGTGCTGTTGTGGACTAGCAGATGTTTTATTTCATGGACAAAATAAGGGATCTGACAGATGGAGAAACAAGCCAACAAATACACTTTGTCTCCAGGATGGTCTTAAAACTAATAGGAGGGAGTTTGCTGATGAGCAAACTATTTTCTTGGAACTTGCTGAGAATCCTTCAACACATTGGCACTGTTAGTTGTCCTGGTTGGGATTTGAAAAGGCAGGTAGCGCATCCCCAGCTCACAAGTCTGAGTTAGCTGCTTAGACACTGTTGAACCCAGGGGACTAAAGCTGATGTGAGGCTTGCTGCTGATGTCTACATGCATTCAGAGCACTTGCAGGAGACATTTCCTCTTGATTTCCTCTCATCACTAGGTGGAGTCACCATGCTGTACCTTGACTCAGCCAACATTCTAGGGAGGCCTTTCTTTGCTCACCTTGGCACAAGGAAAGATTTCCCCTGTCAGGAGAGGGACGTTACAAGTGTGCAGGCCTGCACAGCTCTGTGTGTTTAGGAAGAGAAGAACAGGAAGGGCTGTTTTGTGCTGGTATAGGCATTAGAATTATCCCACGGTTGTATGGGATTGTGACCTCAAGGAAGGAAACCAAATGTTCAGGTTTTGTAAATTGCTAGCCCTCTGAAAACATAGCCCAGCCTTCTTTAAATTCTCTAAAAGGGAGAACAACACACAATGAGAAGACCTGATGTTGAAATCGGACTTTATAAGTGTGTGAATCTGTGCACAGGTTGTTTCTGGATAAATGCTGGCATACTGAATGCATGTTTAAAATATTTCTCCAGTCTTCTCCAGCCACAACTGTTACATCTCCCAATTCTACTCCAGCAAAAAGCATTGATACATCTCCTCCAGTTGATCTTTTTGCCACTTCATCTACAGCTGCTCCAGTCAGGTAAGTTGAGATGCATATTTGAGCTATTGTACTTGAAGTAGAAGCCAAAGTCACACTTGTAACAGGAGACTGGCCTGCAAGATTTTGCTTGCTTTACAGTAGCATACAACAGTACTGAAAGTAGTGCATGATTCTAACAGTCTAGGTCACAAATGAGCTCAAACAAACAAACAAAAAATCCAGCTAAACAAGACCACACAAATTTTGTGTCTACTCTGATTTGCTGTCAGTGTGGTAGTGGTATACAGTTCTCAACGTAACAACATGAACTTACAGTCAAATAGGTTGAAGTAATATGCACATCCTAAGTAGTCTCTGCTGACCTTCAGTAGTGTTTCTAAAACTACTGAATTAAGATTCCTTTTTCTTCCCGTTCAAATTAGTTGATGAAGCACAGAAAAATATAATGAATTTTGGGAGGTTGAAATCAAAAATAAATGTTGAGGTTTGGCCAAAGAGGAATTTTGAACAGTACTTTCAAGTCAAAACCAAGATGGACTACTGTTGTTCATTGGAATGAGCAGAAATGAATACTCTAAACATGTAAAAGCTCTGAGCTTGAACCAAAAGTATGAAGACATGGCTAATTGTCAAATGAAACACTTCACTGCAGAAAGAGTTTCTACAGTTTATTATTTAAATGTTCTAAATGAACAAAACCTTGTTTCCTAAGTAAATGTCCAGCTGGCTTAAGCCATCAAAGTCTTACCAACTCCATTGTACCTAACATCTATTTATTGCCTTGAAAGACCGATTTTTGCTTTCTAGCATGGCGTGATGAAGTGTTGAAGTAAAATGGAGCTCGTTTCAGTCACAGCAGTTCTTTTCTCTGTTCCTAGGGAACATGTGGGATTTTGAGGGTGGGTTTGTTTGTTTGTTTTTACTTTTGGGGGATTGTCACAGTTTAGTGATATCTCATGAATCTGTTGAAATGCCATTATTGAGTAATGTAAATAAGTCAAGATCCTGTCCTAGGATGTAGTATATTCTTCGGCACTTCCTGCCCTGCACATGTTCATGGTCACTGCCTTGATTCTAAGGCCTGAAAAAAAAGTCTCTCTCTCGATAGTTCCATCAGTCATCCAGTCTAAGGATGGCCTTATCCAATTGAATTTCTACAATCCAGTCATGACTTTTTTTTTTTTTTTGGACTTGACTGCAATAGAAAAAGTGACTCCAGTGTTTAATACTTCTCCTCCTTTCCTTGGCAGCTCTTCCAAACCATCCAGCGATCTTCTGGATCTTCAGCCAGATTTTGCTGCTACTGGGCAAGCGGCTCCAGCAGCCGCTGCTGGAGCAACTTCTTGGGGAGGTAGAGAAACCTTATTGTCAGCATCTCTTCTTGCTATCTCCCTCTTCTTGCTTGGCTGGCTGAACTGAAACCTATCCCTTTCTGTACTAGCACAGGATGTTCCCAGCTCACTTTCTGCGTTCTGCTGACCTGACAGGCAGGCATTCCTTTGCAGCACAAGACTACTCCTTTTTCTAGGGATATGCATAATTGTATAAGCTGCTTATAAGGGCCTGATTGCAAATCTGGGGGTGGGGGCCAGGATTGTGTAACTCAGTGAGCAGGAGGGGAATGGCTGAAGGTGAAGAGGTAGGGTAGACACTTTAAAATATTTGGGGAAGTAGAACTACAACTGTTTGTGTGCTTCTTGGCAAACAATGTGAAGACATCAGCTCTTCTCTTCATAAAGCAAAGCACACAGACCAGCAGGGGAGGGGTCAACAGTATCTTTTGAACCAAAAAGTGTCTAATGCATGCCAATGATGGTAAATTAGTTCTACTGCAAGTGTTTTACCTCTGACGTCCCTTAACATAGTGTACAAAAAAACTGGCTTTCCTGTTTAGAACTGTATTAAGAAAATAGAAGTAGAGGACTGACTGTCTTCAAATAGGAACCACTTCTCTGGAATCTAAGCTCTGTGGTGCAGCACACACTGAACCGAGCCTGCTCCAGACAACATGAGCTGTGATGATCTGAGGAGGACCATGATAAGTGTAGGCAATGCTCACTTCTCTCCTGTGAGGACAAGGAATTAGGCTAATAAATGATGATTTAAGTTACATAGCTGTAAACCTGCTGTGGTGTAGTCATAGAGATCTTCTCTCATTAGCCTTCTTACAGCAGGAATGCTGCACTGAGTCATGCTGACTCCATCATGAATGCTAATGCTGGATGCTAGTGACTTCTGCGTTCTCTGTTTCTGTTCCCATCTTCAGTTCCTTAAAGATATTTGTCTCTCAGCCACTTCATCATGAAAGCTATGGCTCTCATGTAGACCATGCTTTGTATATTTATATGTAATCTGTTGCTTTTTTTTTTTTTTTNTTTGCAGAAGTGTCAATTTTATTAACTGAAATGTAATTTTATACAGAAAACGATACCAAAGAGTCATCCTTCCTAGGGTGTCTGGGACTAATTATTCCACATTTTTTTACAGCATCCTACTTATTTTCTCTGTTGTTATGCCCTAGTAGCTGGTAGTTACCTTTGTTGTTCTGCTTTCTCATCCCCAAGCACTGGAACACGAGCTTTTCTGAGCTATTCCAGAAGAGCTCAGGCCTCTTGGATAACTTTATTTTCCTCCAAGGAGTTGCTTATTTGTGCAGAATAAATAGCCATTAAAACATAGATTCACATTGCAATTGAAAGCTGTTGATTTGGTTTTGTTCTGTGTTTTTGGATAAAGCACATAGAGTTTGAAGCTTAGATGTTTTAGAAGAGATGTCGTGTGTGTATTCCTTTGAGTTAATGAAAACCTTTTAAAATTGCGCATTAGTTCATCTAGTCCTCTTCTTCCACAACAGAAAAGGACAACTAACTATTTTCTTTGGCCAGGATTATCACTAACCTCAACAAGTATACTTCAGGCTTGTCTTTCAGAATAGCATTTTGGTAACTTAGTAAGCTTCAAGTTTGTCAAACTTTGATGGCAGGAGCCCAGGTATGGAGCACCTGTTACCACACTGGAATCTTACTTTTCTTTTTAAAATTCTTCTAAATATTTGCCAGAGACCATGCCATGCATGCACAAATTGAGAAGTGGAACGGCTTTGTTGTGAGAATACTGAAATTTCCATTTATGTTTCATCTGATAATGAGAAAACCTTTGAGCCTGCATTAAGTTACTATTATTTATTTATTATTATAAATGGCACTCTTGCATAGGTATTACCTACAGTAATTAGAAGGTTCTGGGAGGCCACATCTGAAATACTGTATGTAGTTCTGGGCTCTTGTAGTCAAGGGAGACTTGATAAACTGAAGAGGAGTTTGGCAGGTGGCTATCCTGGACTCCAAGGATCTAGAGCACTTCACAGAGTGGAGAGTTTGAGGGAGCTGGGCCTCTGTGGTCCAGCAGAGAGGAGACAAAAGGGGGCCCTTAGCAGTGGCCTATAGCTGTTTGAAAGAGAACTTGCAAAGTGAAGCCAAAATTTTCTTGGGAATGATAACTGGTTATAACAAAGGGTAACAGAAACACATTGCAATTTCAGAGGTTGATTGGACATGAGAAAAAAATTATTTTACGTGGAGGTTAGTGCAACACTGGGGCAGATCCTCTATGCAAGAGCTAGAGGAATGCCCGTTCCTGGAGACCTGACCGAGCAAAGCCATGGCTGCCCTGATCTGGTGTTGGCAGTAGTTCTGAGCAGGAGGCTGAACTAGGTGACCTTAAGTTCTCTTCCACCTTGTGAGAATGTGTAATAGTGCCTTTTTTGCTACCGGAGCTGCTTCTTCATCTGCAAAACTGTTCCTGCACACAGCAAGTTAATGGGGAACTTGTGAGAAAGAAGTAGTAAGGGGAGGAAGCCAGAAAAATTGCTGCAGTTCAGAATAGCTAAGAGTGTAAATACCAAATGCTTCAAGAGGCAGCATCAAACTGGTACTTTAAATGTCATATAAACATCAAGAATTCAGGTGGTCATTAACAAAAAAATATTTCTTTCTCAATCTTAGAATAATATTTAGTGGTATATGCAACAGAACATTCAATGTACTGTATACCCTGTATATTTCTGAGTACAGCGTAAGTTGTCTAGCAAATGAACTGTAACTTGTGAAATCCACACTTCTGTGGTAACAGTAGAAGATCAAGGTAAGGTAATAAACTGCCTGCAGCATACTGTGAGGTAACCATTTGGCAGGCAGGTTAGGCAAAAAATTGCAAAAAATACAGTATGTCAAATTCTGTGTCTGCAAGTTATGACTCTCATATAAAAGCAAATTGACTTGAACTTCTACTCTGCAGTGTGCCTTAGAACATGGATTTGCTATTATTATTCTGACTTCAATATTAACTGTACAATAAAGCATTGGTTTTAGTCCTTCCTATATTAAGAGTAACTACAGATTGCTGTGCTGGATAATTGTAATTTCTCTTTATTGTGATCTGCAACATAACTGGATAACAAAAATACATTGAAGAATATAAGCTAATAAAAGGCAGAAGTTTGCCAACAGTTGTTTATTCCAAGTCTAGCTGTGAGGCATCCACCTGGTGTGCAGTAATGAGATACCAGCGTACTGCATTTTTAATACACAGGTATGCTCTTTCAGAATGGTATTTCGACTTACCTTTGCTTGTGAAGTGAGTCTCAAGTAGAGCTCTCTTAAGGAACCAATTACTAAAACACACTCACTTAGTTTTTTGGATCCTTTTAAACAAGTGCTGTAAAATGAAGAGTAACTTATTAAGATTAACCTCTGCTTACTCAAAGAGCTTTCTACATTTTTATTTTACTTACTTTGCCTGTAGTAAAACATCTAGTCTCTGTGCTGGCTGTTCAGTGTGTTGTGGATAAATTAACCCACAACCCTGTTAAATGTAGGAGCAATACTGAACAAGTAGATAAGGCCAAACTGCTTATTTTTCTCAGATTTTTGTACCTTATGGTTTTTTTGGTTTATGTGTTTTGTGTTATATAGGCAAAGGTTCCTCTGCCTGCCTTTGGGCTCAATCTGACTGGTATTACAGGACATTAGATTTTAGAAAAAATTATCATTAAAGATGCTCCTTGGCTTCTGAGAAGTTGATTAAGGAACCAAAGTTGGAGCAGAGCCGGCCTTCTTATGCTGTCAGTCACTCATGGTCCTCATAGCAAATGTTAACAGAGGTTCAGGAGTTGTGTCTTGAAGTAGTTTGACATTGTATTGGCCAGCTGCTATCTGCTGGAGTGCAGTGGCTTTGGTATCAGGTTTGTGAAGGGCTCGAGGGATGATACGTGTGTCAAACCAACTTGTTTGAGCAAACAGTACCCCAGATGGTACTTAACATTGACTTTGTTTACTGACCACTTTGGTCTAGCAAATACTTGCAACCAAACAATTACCTTGAGATGCTCTTTATCTAAGTCTATTCTGCCAGTAATGTAATAATAGTTTTAAAATGTTCACTGATTTACATTAAATTCACTTACTTATGCATGTCTGTTGTAATTGTGTGAGCACTGGGGTTTTCTGGAGCTTGCTCTTCCCATGTAAAATTTACTTGGTAAGAGTCTTAAATTTGTGTGCGATTAGTCCTGTGGGGTTGCATTCAAAAATTTCATTGTTCTTCTGGGATGTTTGCTGCTTATAAACTGTAAAGAAGTTTACTTCTGGTGCTACTCTTGTGCTGCTAAGCCAAATGCAAGTTTGCAGTGAGGAGAAAGGGAGAACTGGTATAGTGCTGAAATGAGCATTCTAAAGAACTGGTTCTTGGCTCTGCCCTGAGGTAGGAATGGTAGGAGACCTTCACGTCAGCTCCTAAAGGTTACTGCTAGGTCCTCGCTGTTACAAGGTAGAAAGCAGAAAGCCAGCTGTATGAAACAGTGATGCATGCTACCCATATGCGAATAACTTGCTGATTAGATGTGAAGGAGTTTACCTAATGGAATTTGTGCAGTGATGCTGACATGAATAGAGCTGTTAAACAGAATGAGCTTTGTCATGTAACAGAAACTTCTTGAATGTTAGAAAATCAAGTACTGAAGCGATATTTAAACTAGACATATCACCTAGAGAACACATTTATGGCTAATGAACATCTTCAATCTGCCAGTTCTACTAATTGGTCTGTTTCTTTATACTGCTGTCATTTTAATGGACAATCTCTAGACCTCTTGGGAGAGGGTGAGTAACATTTTTAATTTCTAAGACTTCTGAACATTAAGAGTCCTTATTAGGAGCTCTGACTTTTTGCAGTTGCGTGTTTGTGGTTTCTCTCCTTCTTCCCCTTACTTTTCCTGTTTGATCTTCGTTATGTGGTTGCATATAGATAATCTGGCTGCACTTTCCGGTGTTACCTCTGAGCCACAGATTTCAGATCCATTTGCCCCAGAGGCTAGTGCAACTACTGCTGCAACTACTGATACTACAACTACTTCAGCTGCTGCTGCTACAACTACAACTGTTACTGCTGCCACTGCTGAAGTGGATCTCTTTGGAGGTTAGTTTGGTTGCTCTAGTACTCTGTGCCAACTCAAAAGGTAGATGAACCAATATGAGTTCAGCTATTTGTAACAAGGCCTCTAATTTAACTCCACCAGAGGTGCATGTGTATTGGATACTAGATGGAACAGGAAATGTAAACTACCTTTTTGTTTGCTGTGCTATTAGCTAATAGACTCCTTTGCATATGCCCAATCAAATGGCAATGGAAAACTGTGTACTTAAGACTGAGGTGTATTATGTTGAACAGCTAAGAACATTAATTTTTAGAGCTACATTGGGTTAAGTAGGTTTTCTTTCCACATTATTCAATAACTACAGTTTCTGGAAAAATAGTTATTGCGCTGGAGAAGATGGACACGACAGCTTCCTGGATCTATCACGTCATGCTTGAGCTATTGTTTTGTGTATATTTTTCCTGTAAATTTAATACTGAGCCAGCTGAAATTACTCTATGTCAGTATTCTTGAATTTATGTTTTATTTCACACAGCGTAACAGTAAATTGAAGAGGCAATTAACTTGTACTAAATGCCAATTGTATAACTAATGTATAGGAAATATTTCCCTATAGTTTTGTTGTGCTCTTACAGTCTCTAATCTTAGCAGCTAACCTTGAGTAAGAATAAAGCCCCCCAGTACACTGTCAGCTTTCTTGTCTAATGGAGCAAGAGCCTTCTCTACAGCAAGTCAGAAATTACTGTTTCTTTTCAACATGGTACCAGCCCTGGTTTGTGGAAAAATCTTTACAAGTTACGAACATATTTTAAACCACCCAACCACTCAGTTTTTTCAGTCGTCTCTTCCAGTGAAGCATACTTCCCATGGGACAGTGGATATCAAGAATCAGTAATAACTTACTTGATACAAAAACTGTATTTCAGAACTTTACTGTATGTTCTCTGTATGGATGTGTTTATCTAATGCTTCTAGTTCCAGGAGTGCTAGGGAAGTCTTGTACACAAACACTTTGATTATAAGGGCATTTCTTAAAGACTGAAAGTTCCTAGAAAATAGTTTTGTTTAGGACTGGCTTTGACAGACGCCTTCAAGATAACTCCAGTAAAATTGCTGAGAAACTCTGAGGAAGGAGTAAAGCTGGTTCACTGCTTCTGAATCCCTCCTTTTATAAAAGGATGGAAAAGAGTCCAGTGCCACAGAATGAGGCAGTTCAGAAGCCATTTAACCTGGGCAGCAGTTCTGGACACCACTAGGAGCTAGAGCCTGGCACTGGTTACTCTCGGAAGCCTGTCGCAAAGGCTAAGGCCTGTACTCATAGCTGCGCAGTGTGTGGTGCATACTTGTGGTGTGTAGGCTTTGGAAGGTAAAGCCAGTCTTGGACACTGCTATTTCAAATAGTATTCTTAGTTTAGAATAGATACATTACCTTAAAAAAAAAACCACAAAAAAACCACCTAAACTGTATTTAAAAAGCTAGAAATCAGTGTAAACTTAAAACTGGATTAGTACTCATATTAAGTGAATATTGACTCTTTCCTGGAACTCTACAGGAAGAAGAAAGGTTTTACTATGTACAGTGATATTAAATTTCTAGATTTGAAAATGTCTAGTTCTCCAAGAAAGATAAATATGCTCAGCAATGAAGGCTCTTGGGTAGTGCCTTCAGGACACCTATGGGCCAGACTTCTTTGAAATCCCAGAGTCCATATTGAGCTTCCATTTCTCTACTTCTGTTTTTTTGTTATTGGCTTTTTTTTTTTTTTTCCATCCCTTAAGCCTCTTTTGCTGTAGTTAGTGCGCAATGCCAACATTCCTTGTTACTCTAATACTACGTGCAGCACAAGAAGCAGCACTTTTTGGGCGGACAGTTTTGCTGTCTTGGCACATTCATTCTTAATCTTGACAAATAGGTATTTGACCTCTGAGGTTTGATAGAAGGTAGAGATACAGTCATCAGGTCACTTTAACTTTTTGTGTCTTGCTAGTTCTTAGATGCTTTACACTGTTTCTTGGTGGTGAGATGCAGTGCGGGAAGGAACAGGAACAGTGATCTCAGGAGAAAGAATATAGAGAGTCTGCAAGGAGTGGCAGGGTCGGAATAAGAAACAGAAAGCTGCAAAAAAAAAAAAAAAAGGCAGCAAAGAAGATAGAAGAGCAAAAGAGAAGACTTTACAAGAATAAATGCTGACTGTTTTCCTCTTCTGCGTTATCACTGGTCCTTTATCTGGTAGGAGCCTGTATGCTGCCTGTAACTGTGACTAGATTTTGTCTTTAGGAAGAATGTGTCTTCATCTAACACAGCCTTGGAAAGTAGGTGAGAAATGCAGGATCGATCCGCCATAGATTTTTGAAGAATTCAGTCTGAGCAATGGACAAGCTTTCAGTTTGGTGATGCAGCTTAGGAATTCCCTGTCCAAAGGCTGATTTCATAGTGCACCTGGAGTCATTCCTCAGAGAGAGAAATCCAAAGGTAGAAGAAAAGAAGTATCTTGAAATGCCCTGTATCTCAATAACAGAATTCAGACGCTGTTTTTGGAAACTATTGGTGTGCTTTCCAGTTAAATTTATTCTGTTATGCAAATAATACAGGTAGCAATGAAAGCGATGCAGGTATCCTATATTGATGCAATAGCATCAAATAAAAAGCCTGAATTTTTAAAAATGAAACAAACTACATTTCAGTAACAGTTACTTTGCTGTGGACAATATACACTGAAGTCCTACTTCAGTATTTCAGAACTTAAAGGCAGCCTTCTGGACATCATTTCAGTAAGAGCTATTTGTGGTTATGCAGTATGTAATACATATCTATGACTCCCAACTGATGTTCTGCGTAGTATGAACTTGCAAAGGCTTCAGCAGTGTCTATTTAAGTTGCCAGGTTGTCTACAAACCCATGTGACGATCATGTATTGCTTGATTCTAGAAGTCAAGCTACATTCTCTTCAGAAGCAGAAGATGCACAAATGTAAAGAATTAAGAAAATACAGCAGCTGCTTTAAAGCAACATCTCTTGCAATGCTGGATATAAACATGTAGGGTTAGCATGCCAGTGTGGAGAAAAAAAAAGAATATAAAAACCTATTTTTTGACTAATAAAATTTGAAGTATCCATCTCTACATGTGATGCCAAATTTTAACAGAAGTCTGTGCAGGTACAGCAGAGCCTTCTGAAAGGCTAGAAAGGATTTGAAAGTCATTGACTCTGTAGGACGTTTCAGGAGGGAATTGTATAGTTGGTCTACAGGCATGTGTGGCTAGAAGTATGTTCTTTCAGAAGAACACAGGCTGATGTTCCATGTGAAAGCTATCTGAGTAGAGCAAACAGCAGCACACGTGACCATGCATAGCATATTCTGAAGTAGTACGATTTGAAACTCTTCAGTCCACTTCTGTCTTAATTCTTCTAAGGTATGTCAGTGCCTTTTATGCATACAATAAGGTGACTTTTGACTAATTATTATTTTCACTTGGACAACTGCCATCCAGTTTTGTTATTGAACTCTGATACATGAAAAATAGAATTATATTTGAAATGGCTTATTAGCAGGCCTTTATTTGCTAACAATTCATTTTGATTCTATTGTTCCAAGAGTAACTGGCTTCCATCTCTTCTGTTCAAGTGTCAGTGCATGTTCTTTTAAGCTTTTTAGATTAACTGGCATAAACTTGTTTTTAAAATGGTTGTTTTCATTTTAAAATTGATACTTAAGTTAAAGCATGTTAAGCTTTTTCCTATGCTAATTTTAACAGTGCAATTGCAGTATTCCCCAACAGATTTTTTTTACCTCGCTTTGTAGTAGTAGGTAAATGGTCTTTATGAGCATCTTAAACCATTTTATCTTAATTGCACCATCTTTTTTTTTGTGAAAAAAATGCTTGCTTATGAAGATAGTCCAAATGGAACTCCCCATTAGGACTACTCTGTGGAATTAAGAGCTACAAATGGTGGTTTAAGCCTGGGAATAATGCTGTAAAAGCTCAGAGCTTGAAGTTTAAGCATACCAATTAGCAAGTGGCAAATAAAAAAACACAAGTCAAACAAAACTCAAAAGCAAGTCATTCCAAAACCCCAAAGCAGTTGTTTTGACTGGTCTGGCTTGAGTGGGCTGGTTGGCCTTAGAGATGATCCTCAAAGAAGCAGAGACTAAGTATGGCTGGCCAGTAGTGAAGATGAGTATTCTGGATCTGTTAGAAGCAAGCTGAGTAAATATAACCTGTGAATCAGTCTTTCTGGCTTCAGAAATATCCTGTTGAAATACTGTTAAGAAAAAAGTAAGTTCAGTTTTTCAGATGTTTCAGATATTCTTAAGATGTTGACTAGAAAGCTAGAAGTGGTGGCCACAGATCTCTTCAAATATAATTGGATTGTTGTTCATAACAGTGCTGAATTTTGCAGAGCACTATGCAAGTAAATTCAGGTACAGATTAATCACACATATTGTGGGCTTTCAGCATGAAAATTCAATATCTTTTATTAACACTAATTTACTGCCATACCTACGCTCTTTCGTCATTAGTTAGTTGTGGGTAGACCACGACCATGCTGCTCTGAACCCTTATACAATGAGAATAATGCCTTTTACACTTGCTGTACTTTGGGCAACTGGAGAAATTCCTTCTTCAAGCCCTGTGTAGAACCTGCTTATGTGGGGATGGGGGAGACAAAGAACATACACTGCATGACTTGTCTTGCTGTCAGAATAACAACATTCATGTTGTATAAGGGGATCTACCTGTGCAATTTAACTTGTTTCTTTTACTATATTTTTCTTCTCTTTATCCTTTTTCCTTTTAATTTCTGTTTTAAATCTGCACCCAAGATGCCTTTGCAGCTTCTCCTGGGGAAGCCCCTGCAACAACTGAAGGGGCAGCCGCACCAGCTACCCCAACCCCTGTAGCAGCAGCTCTTGATGCATGTTCAGGAAATGGTGGGTTTTATGTCATTAGATGGTCTCTTCTTTTGCTGTTTTTGTTTTGTTTTGTTTTGTTTGTTTAAACTACATGGCAGTGTGTTTTTCTGAAATTTTCTTAGCGCTTGCAATTGGTCAAAACAAACCTTAGGCTGAAGAGCATGCTTAACAAAATGGCCTGTTTCTGAGTCCCAGTACCTTTTTGCTTGTTCAGTAGTGCTAATCAATGATTCTGGCAGTGCTGACTTCTGTGAGCAGTAACCTGTTAAACTGGATATTCTTTCATCATCTTTCTGTCTTTTTGGGCTTTGTCAAACAGCCTTTGAAAGTTCTGCTCTTTAGTAACTGGGCTGCTCGGCCTTTCAGACGGTCTTTATTTTGGAAAAACATTAGTAACATGTCTGGATAAGTAGGCTAGATGTTAGAGCAACCTCATCTGTGTGTGTGTGAGTGTATTTGCAGTATGTGCATAGCCTGTAGTTGGTTTGTTCTTGACTTCCTCCCTCACTGATCCTAAGTAAGCATACACCTATATTTCCCCTCTCCTTTTTACAAGACCCCTTTGCCCCATCCGAAGGTAGTGCAGAGGCTGCTCCTGAGCTGGACCTCTTTGCTATGAAGCCAACAGAGACTGCTGTTCCTGTAGTTACCCCTACAACTAGTGCAGCCACTCCAGCTCCTGCAACAACTCCTTCTCCAGCTGCTGCTGTTGCTGCTGCCGCTACTGCTACTACGGCTACTGCCACTACCACTACTGCCACCACCACTTCTGCTACCGCCACCACCTCCGCTCCTCCTGCTCTAGATATCTTTGGTGGTAATTTCGTTTTTAACTCTTTGGTGGATTGATCTGTCAGGTGTACTGAACTAAAGATTGTTGCATGCATGTTGTGTGCTAGGCTTTTGAACCAGAAAGCCTATTAACTCCAAAGATGATGTGCAAAATTTGAAAGTTCACATTCAGTCCTGCCTTTCAAAAATGAGTTAAAGACATGTTGTGTTCTTGGTCTTAGATTTATTTGAGTCTGTTCCTGAGGCACCTGCAGCACCTAAGCCAGATGCTACTCCTAGCATAGATCTCTTTGGTACAGGTAAAGAGGGAAATCTTCACGTACTCTGCTGCTTTGATGCCTTGTAATGGTGTAAGCTGATTGAATTATACTCAACTTCTCCTTGTTTTTGCTTTCATTTCTGGAAGATGCATTTTCATCTCCACCACATGGAGCTTCTCCTGTGCCTGAGAGTTCCCTCACTGGTGATCTCTTATCCGGTAAGTGTTTGTTTTCACAGGCCGTCCTACAGACTCATGGTTTTAGTCTTTTGCCTTTTTTTCCTCAAGAGTGAAAACTAAGACTTATTTATATCTTTAAGCTGAAATACTAAGTTGTAGGTTTGTTGACACTTCCGTCACAAGATTAGCAGTTGCTGAAGATGTGGATTATGAAGTGGCTGACACTGAAGTTAAGTAAGCCATGTGGTTGTTGAGAGAGTATTTCCTCCTGTAAGCATAAGAAAATTATTAATAAATGATTTTTTCTTTAAAGTACTCCAGTGTTCAGTTGCTGTGTGAGAAATGTAACCCTTTCTGTTTGCAGTTCTGTGAACTGTTACCTGACTTTATGTATCCCGTGATTCTACCTGGTGGAGCCTATGTGGCTTTGAAATATTTAGCTATCATTGTTGCCTTGCTGATACTAAATATTATTTATCCTATGCTTACTGCAGTGGATGCATTTGCAGCCCCCTCTCCTCTACCCACTGCCTCTCCAGCAAAGGTGGATTCTTCAGGTGTGATTGACCTATTTGGTGGTGGGTATTTTTCTTTCCTCACCACTTCAGAGTTGAATCACTTCATTTCAATTACCTTTGCACTTCGCTAAAGCTGCAGTTTTCCCTTCTTACAGCTTTTCTATGTGTCATTACAGCTAAGAATAGCATGTCCAGTTCTTCATATCGCACAAAAATGAACTGCAAATGAGCTGTCATTGTTGCCATTCTGTTGTCCTTACATTTCTCATTCTGTCTTCAGTCAATGCACGTATGACTCTTTTCCTCAGAGCTCTAACGAAAGTATGTTATGTTCTTTCCTTCTTTTTTTTTTCTCTTTCTTCTTTGCAACTCTCCACTGTCACATTAGTTTCTCTCAGTTCCATTTCTCAAAGCAGCTGAAGTTTTGAGGGTGATGTGTCTCAAACCAGAGAGCTTAATTACAGGACCTTTGTTAGGTTTTACAAGGTGAAAATTAGGATAAGCACAACCAGCTCTAGAAGTATTGTAGAAGAGATGATTGTTACTTCAAAGTAGTGAATTTTCAAACATTAATGAAATATACATCTAACAAGACTTAATGTGAGTCAGTAAATTCTGTCTGGAATTACTCCAAACTCTGGAGATTAATGCATCAAATAAAATGGCTTAACCCTCTAGCCTAGAATGCTGCTGTTTGTATATGTATTCTGAGAAGTGGCCCAACTAAAAGGACTTGAAAGCCTCACCGACTTGATCTTCTTATCCTCTTCAGTGCTATTCTTTGCTATAGAAAACAGCTATCTTTGAAGTGCTGGTTTGTTGCATCTCCTTTTTTTCCACCTGAGCTTTGCATCCATGATACTGCTCTGCAATAAAGATGGCCAAGCACTTTCATTTTCTTCTTCTGATGAATGAAGCTGTTATCTTGTTGTCATCTCCTGTTTAAGATAAGTGATGAATTGATGCATTTAATACTGAACTCTTTGCCTTCTGTAATTCCCTTTAGATGCTTTTGGAAGTAGTGCTCCTGAACCTCAGCCCGCAACTCAGGCTGCTTCTAGTTCCTCAGCTTCTGCAGACCTACTGGCTGGTAATAAAGAACTTTTAAAAAACTTACTGTCACGCAAAATCTAAGAAATGGTCTCTGTTAATTTTTTTGTCTCGCATGAGTGTAAAGGGACTTTTGCAGTGGAATAAAATAGTTTTGTGTAAGATTCCTTGTTACTTTAGACTTCGTAAACTAAAACTAATTTGATTTGTAGTGGAGGCATTATACCAAAGTATGGGTTAACTTCCTAGATTGTCTTCATCACTTGCTCTTCATTTTCTGCCTCCTACACAGGCCTCTTTCTTCCCTACTGTTCACTGAATAGAGGTGTTCCCATAAGGTTTCTTGGGCTGACTGTACCAGTAACTGAGTTAAACAATATTGAATCGTAATAGAATCATAGAATGGCTTGGCTTGGAAGGAACCTTAACAAACATCTAGTTCTAACCCCACTGCCATGGGCAGGATTGCCACCCAGTAGATTGGAAGCTACACTCATTTTTCTTCACTTCTATTTCATCTTTGTTTCTTGGCTGGTTTAATAAAGGCAGCTTACACACTTGCATGTTAGAAAATTTAATCAATGATTTGTCAGCAGTCTTGGGTTTAGCCAAGGAGAGTGTGGTGATGGGAGAGAGCCTTCTTGAGTGCAAGGGTGTAGAAGTGCTAGAGGTCCTCTCCTTATAAAGCTAAGATTAAGGCTTCTTCTAGTGCTGAGTGTGGCATCAGACTGTAATGCCTGTTTAGGAGGTTGAATAACTTTATAATTCTAGCCTGTATCCTAAAGGCTAACCCACTTCAGCTGAATTCTGTACCTATCATTCTCCAAAACTCCTGCTATACTACGCATTTTAGTGGATATAGAAATTGTGCTAAACAGTCAGGACTCTTTCCCATCCCAGTTTGAAGTTCATAGAAAACAAAATCCCAGCATGTCTTTCTCGGGTTTAAATAAAACCAATATGCTTTTTGACTTATCTTTCCTCATGTTTCTAAAAGGTGAATTTGTCAGTAGGTTATCCTTAGCAAATGTAGATGATTGTTAGCTTCATGTTGTACTTCTGTGGCTTTAGTTCAGAGCTGAAGCTGAGGTCTGCTGTTGATGCAATGGCAAACCATTCTAGGCATGGTGGGCCCTGATGCCATTTGCTCTCCATATGTCTGAAGTTCCCTCTTTTCAACTTGCACTGTATCAGAAGTCCAACCCTGTGTATGTTTTTGTCTTCATGCGCTCATGAACGATCCTCAATTATATGAGAAATGTATAATGCAAGTGAGATATCTCAGTGCTTTTGCTAGTACCTGCTCTGTGTGTGGGCACCTCCTAGCTGGGCTTCGGTAAAGTAGAAGTGTTTTAGAGAATAATGTGCATGTCTGCTCTGAATCTGTTCCAGTGCTGGCAAGCCAACTACGTAGTGGGACGTAATGTGTGAATGCATGCTGTGTCTCAGTACAAGCAGTTTCAGGATTTTAATTTAGAAGTTCTCCCTTTGTTTTAATACTGGTTTTGTTATTCTTTGTATTGGTTAAACAGCCTATGGATAGCTTTTAAGCTGGAGATGAGGCTTTAACCCTATGGGTTCTGGTAATTTTACGAGGAAAAAAGTTTACAAAAGGAAGAGCTGCTGCCCTTCGCAGTTATGTGCATTATCTGGGGAGTTGGTGCAAAGATGTCATCAGGAAAAAGCTAATCCTGCTTATGCAAACATTAGAATAGAAAATATTTTCTGCCTTTATCTGTAACTAAGCTTAAATTGCAGTAAGAGTTGTGCTCCAGATGGCTTAAACTTCATCAGTGTACTTTCTGAATCTGATGAGTCACATCAAATCAAAACCTAAATTATAAAATGGATGTCGTAAGTCTGAATATTCAAGCAGACCTGAAGCTGTTTGAGTGAACAGATTTTTTTTGCTTCTATACGTACAAAATGACACAAAGTTAGAGGTGAATCTCTATTTGGCATATGCAGAGGGTATGTAACCATCACAACATATTGCTAAGCATTTGTTCACCCCTGATAATGGCAGATGTATGGCCTGCAGTGCAATCCAGTTTTAAATTTAAGATTGTCTGGATTTCAGATGGTTGCTGAGGGCTTGTCCTTCATGGTTTATGACTGTTTAGTTGTTATATGCACAATGATGCCATGCCTCATTGTCTTAAGTGTTCTGCTGTTAGGTAAGCGGCTAGACTCTTCGCTCACTTGGAAAAGGTGGTAGAATTTCTTTTCATACTCTTCTAAGCCTCTCAGCAGACAAGAACAGATGTCAGTAAATGCAATGGTCTAGCCTTTTCCTCATCTAGATCTTTCTATCCAATTAACCTGCAGTGCGTGTACCCCAGTGTGCAGTCTAGTAGCATGTTCTTGTAAGAACTCTTTCTTGACTGTGCAAGTAAAAGTAACTTCAAAATCAGGCAGTTGGGAATGTCCAGACAGCATATGCCAACTGCGGCTGTTTCTGCAGTCTCACTCTGGGTCTTGTACAAGCACTAGATGACTAGGAACTTAGTCTGTTAAAGCATATTTATGGCTTCTGTGCCCAATGTTGCCGTTAGATTGTGCAGGTGGCTAAAATCTCTGGAACTAAGACCACTTATCATTCAGACTTCACCTGAAGCTGGGAAGGACTCAGTTCTGTGGCTGGCATTTTGTGGGGCTTTGCAAAAGCTTTGCAAAAGCTTACATAACTTTCTAAACAGAATTTTTTAAACCTGTGTTATGTCGTGCACTGCTGCCAAGCTCCTCCTTCTCCCCCAGGAGGTAGAATGGGTCTAACTGAGCATGGGATCCTTAGGTGATTCTGGTGCTGTAGGAGTTGCTGGAGCCTTTGTCCATCCACCACATACCTTATTACTCTGCTTCTGCTCTGATTCTTTAGTGATAAGTACGTTTTCTGCAGGTAGTCGAATGCCTAGAACTTGGCCTTGAGAAAGGTGATGAACCAGGAGGAGCTTGTGGGCAGGGATCAGAGGATGGGCCAGCACTGGTGATTTTTATAGTAGTCTGCTACAGAGCATCTGACCAAGATGAAGCAGTAGAGAGCATTCCTTTAGGCAGCTAGAGAAAGCTTCATTGTCACAGGCCTTGGCACTCACAAGCAGCTTTAACCACCATAATATGTGCTGTAAAGGCAGTATGGCTGGGTGCAGGTAATCCAGTGGACTTATGGAATATATTAAAGAGAATCTCTTGAAGTGGGTGACCAAGTCATACCAGAGTGAGATAGTCAGTGGAGGGCCACCAAGATGGTGACCAATGCACATGATATATGAGAAGAGGCTGAGAACTGGATCCATTCACAACTGAGGAGGCAAAAGCTAGGCCTTATAGCTGTCTAAATCTACCTCCTTGTGGGATACAGAGAAGATTAGCCATGTTCCTCTTGGAGATGCACAGCAAGAGGAAAAAGACAATGTGGGAATTTCAGAAACTTTTACTTATCAATTTATCACCACAAGGATGGTCAGGTATTAGAACAGGCTGCCCAGAGAGGTGGTAGAATCTCTCCTCATGAAAGTTTTCAAAACAACCCTCTGAGCCACCTGATTGATGAGACCTGCTTTTAGCAGGGGCTGAGACTGGATGATCACGTATCCTTTCAACCTAAATTACGCAGTGACAAACCTCCTTCACAAACAGACCTTGGAGAGCTAAGGGCAGTTCTCTGATCCAGTATGTTTGTCCAGGTTCTCATTTAGTGACTGTGAGCATGTGGCTTGCTGCAGAGTAGGGTTTGGGTAATAAGGGTTTCTTGGTGCCAGAACCCTGAGGTGGGTCTAATAAGCCCAGGGAAGCTCATGCAGGCATTTGAAATGCTCTTTACTTCAGGCTACAGAAAATAGGCTGCACTGTGTCCTTCTCTTGTTTTCCTGGCTCCATCCAGTGCGATCGATCAGAGTCATCTAAAAAGGCTAGTTTAATTTATGGTGTGTCATTGCCTGCAATCTGGCAAACTTCAGCTGAAGGATATACTTTGAAGTCTTTCTAATCAGGCTGTGTTCTCCTGCACCAGCAGTGCAATGTTTTTTTCCTATCTTTTCCACACTTGTTAAGTGCTTGGTGTTTAGTTTTACTTTATTCTCTGAGAAACCACTATTCTGGGGGAGAGATCTGACATCTCACAGGAACACTTTATATAACTGATTCTCACAGTTTGAGCACAAATCCTTTACATTGAGCCCTAGCCTATCTCATAGCTAAATGCTTGGGAAATGCTTGATGTCATAGCTGGAAAATGCACTATTGTCACTATTTGGGAGATGTCTGCATCATGTGCTGTATTTGATATACCCTGTCACCATGGAAAGCAGTTTTGGATAAAAACTAATGAGGGGTTAGAAAGTCTTCAGGACTTTCTTCCCCACTGAGCTGCTAACTAAAGAAAAGTTGAAGAAAGATGAGAAAAAAGAAGTAGCTGACTGCTTAAATGAGTGGTACAGACTATCTCAGTAAAAAGGCAGTGATAAAAGTTTAATGTAACTAGCTAATCTCTTCTAAACTGATGCATTTATTTGGTACTTAATTTCAACAATGTGACAGTCGGAGCAGCATCTTTAATTTTTCAGATTTCACACATGAAAGAAGCTGTATTTGTCATCTGTAGTAGAGAAAATGGTCTGAAGAAGATCTTTCGAATGGGTAAACATGCAAGCTTCTGGTCTTGGGCAGCAGTGATTAACTGAAGAAATGACAGTAGACTGCTAAGGCAGGAAGTTCCCTGAAAAGAAGCTAAGGGCAGTGGTAGAGCACTGGCACATCACTGTCTTGTATTCAGCTATGGGAGAATAATATGTTTCCCACTTCGATAGTAGAGGGGAAATTACAGCCTGCAGGATGTGCAGGGTTGTCTTTCTGTTGTATTTGCATAGTTTCAGTTGGAGCGATGAGCTCAGAACTTCCTAATGCAAGGACAACTGGGAAAAACCAAGGCCAAGACTAAAGGAGTGTAGAGGTCTCAGGCATCACAGCCAAGAAAAGATTGAATAAGAGGAGTGGCTTGTGGACTAGAGAGAATTGAGGAGGTGTCATATGTCTGCTCTCTTTTGGGTGAAGTCTTTGCATATTTAAACAGTTTCCAGAGTCTGTGGATAATACAAATAAGCTTAAATTGCAAGGGAGATCGAATTATATAGTGGGCAAGGGAGGGATTTTAAGAATAATAAAGCATGGGAATAAATGGCCTAAAGGCTGGAGAATCTCCATGATTAGGGTTTATTTATGTTTGTGGATACTGTTGATGCTGCTTTGGAAGGAGGAAGGGATGGTGGGCAGCAGCTTGAAGACATCTTGACAAGACAGACCAGGATGTTTTAAGATGATTGGAGGCCAAACTGGATGAGTAAAATACTGACTTCTGAACTGGAATTCCAAAGTAGTTGGGTGCATTAACTGTGGTCTTATGCTCTTCTCAAGCTAGTCTTCTGTTCCTCTTTTTTTTTTCTGAACTAATTCTTTTTTTTTTTTTTTTTGTTGCTTTCTACCTGTGAGCTTACTTAACTAGCATGTAGTAGTGGAAGAACCATGTATTCTAGTGGTCTGCCTCTGGAGATATCTAGATAATGAACATTAAAGTTTTTACTGGCAATGCTTGCAAAAGCTTAAATTTCTTGGATTGTACCTGACATACGAAGGATGTTTGTTTAGTACTGAGCTGTTTGCAATGTTGTAGTAAGCATTATCTGCCTTCTGTAGATTGAGCTTTTGTTAAACATAGCTCATCAAGACTGACTCTAATGTTCTCATCTCTCTTATGTGACTTTTTCAAGGCTTTGGAGGTTCTTTCATTTCTCCTTCTCCATCACCATCCCCAGTCACTCCAGCTCAAACAAGCTTACTACAGCCTAACTTTGATGCAGCTTTTGGAACAACAGCTCCAACGACTGGCAGTTCCTTTGATGCATCAGGTGAGTCAGAGGGTTTCTTCCTATGAATTTTGTGATGTGTTTTGTGTGTTAGATGAGTTAATGACTCCGTGTTTAGGCTCTGAATACAAGAAATAAAAGTGGTTTTCCTTTCCTTCTCTGCTGGAAGAACTCAGAGTTATGTTTAGGGAAGTGTGTGTCCAAGATCTTTCTGTGCCCAGTTTTTTATCCTGCCATGGCAGTAAAAACCAAACTAGCGTGAGCATCATCCTTGCACGTGCTTTATGGCATGAATCAAGAATTATTCAGTGAAAATTCTTTTCTGTAAATCAAGTGTATAGCCAAGTCATGTTGCTATTGCTGCTGAAGCTGTTCTTAAGCTTGCATGGCACCTGAAGGTACACAAAACCGATACCTAGCTCATGTTCTTTGCCTGACTATAAGCTTAAACTTTCATCATTGCTATCATTTTGTTTGTATCTCTTCCATTCTATACTTTCCATGCTGGGTCCTTGCTACAAACTTAAAATTGGTGAGTTCTGCAACTGTAAAAGAAAAAAAGGTCAAAGTAGTACTGCTGCGTGGTTATTTGGTTGCTTGCTGGTGCACATGCTACCCCTTCCTGTTGACTTAACATCAGCATGTACCTCAAATACAGATCAGAAGACAGTGTTGGCATGAGATGTACCAGGCACTTTGACTTCAAAGGATCTAAAAAAATGAGTTTCTGAGAGATGGCTGGACTAAGGAGACTAACTCTGTCAGTGTGGATGGTTCTCATTCCTTCTGATCTTATGAGATATTAGTAGGTTTCCCCAACTCCCTGCTGCTTGCAAGTGAATAGTAACATCCTGAGACTGTTTCAATCCTGTTATCATAAGATGTCAAGGTATAAGACTGCCTTTGCCACCATAATTCTGACTGGTGTTTGCTGCAAGATGTTCATTTTAAAAGCCTTTAAATGAATATCTCCTGACAAATGTGTGTGCATCTGACATCTCTCTAAGGATGGCTGAAAGAAAAATAGCGTCATGTGGAAGTAGTGCTGTATCTGTGTAGATTCAGCTCTCCAACTGAAGTGCTTTTAGGCATGTCCTGTCATATTAGTTTTCAGGGGTATAGCTCTTTCAGGGTTACTATACATTCAGTGTCTAGTAAAATGACATGCATGCCCTTGTTGGCATTACTCTTAATGTCAAACTATGTTTTGGTGAGACTTGTGACGTTGTTGTCTGTGCAGTATTTGTTGGACCAACATCAAAGTGGCCGGTGGTGTTTTTCTTACCAAAGCTGCTGTTCTTAAACCATTCTCCTTTCCCTTCCAGTGTTTGATGGCTTAGGTGATCTTCTTATGCCGACTATGGTTCCTTCTGGTCAATCTATAGCACCTGCAGCCACAACAACAGTCCCTGCTTCAGCAGGAAGCAAAGGCCTTGGAAGTGATCTTGATTCATCTCTCGCAAATTTAGTAGGCAGTAAGTGACAAATGACAATTTTACGTGGTGTAGCATACAATGATACTGCTTGTTTGTGGATCCAAACACCTGTCCATTTCGGCTTTCTTGTTTTGGTGTCCTCCTGTTTCCCTGAGGAGATCAGGTCAGCTGTAGGCAGAAGTAAGGCCTGATTCAGGTAGCTAGTGTTGTAGGGTTATAGCTTGTCCCTCATTCCATCTGAGTATGAGAAAGAACTTCTTTATTTTGAGGATGACAGAGCACTGGAGCAAGCTGCCCAGAGAGGCTGTGGAGAGGCTCCTTCTCTGGAGATATTCAAGGCCCACCTGGACACTTTCCTGTGCAGCATACTGTAGGGGACCTGCTTTAGCAGGGGGTTGGACTGGGTGATCTCTAGAAGTCCCTTCTAACCCCTGTGATTCTGTGATTGTGTTCAGAATCTGAGGCAAATAATGGGATCTATGTGTTAAGTATGATTTGTAATATTTGAGCGTCCTAGCTACATTCAGGGGCACATCAGACTCTTAATGGATGGGCACTCAAGTACTAACAGATGGAATGGTGAAAATTGTCCAAAGCATCTGGTAGCACTATAGAATTTAAGCAGAAAAGTTCAAGGAAACAATGGCTGACATTGCTTAGTGAGAACAGAAGTAGCAGTGGGATGAAGTGTGAACAATAGCCAAGAGCCAGCCTTCTCTCTGATAGTAAACTTCCCAAAACATGTTCTTGAAACACTAAAAAAAAAAAACGTTCTTCCGTCTAGTAGAGTAAGAGTCATTATAACTAGAGATCAGTAGCACCAGCCCTTGTACAAAGCTAACACAGACTCACCTAGAGGAAGGTACAGTAATACTGAAGTTGTACTTGGAGGACTGTATGAGTAGAATATTCTGTTCCTTTACAAAAATACAGCAAAGATATAACTGATCTTAAGGTGCATACTCTTCTGTTAGGTGTGGAGAGAAATGACCATGTTTAGAAGCAGGAATTTTAATCACTTGAAAGGCTTTCTGCAAGTCATTTGATCTATCTAAGTTTGGGGGAGAAAGTAATCACACTTGCCAATTTGACTTGCAGGACTCGTACTAATCATGTGAGAAGAGAGTTCTTCAGAACTTAGATTAAAACTTCTTTCAGAGAGTAATTAAGGAAGCAACTTGGAGTGCCCACACATGTTAGGAGAGATAAAACTGCAGAACTTCCAGTTAACATTCAGTTTTATCTGTTTGAGTAAAATAACTTCCAGTATATAAAATGAGGAACAGAAACTAGCACTGTCGTTCATGGTAAATAGTTTTAATACTCTCAAATAACATTTAGTAGATCTAAATATATTGTCACTTTGGTTTGCATGTGGAGCAAAAATGCCTATGGTTCCCCAAAAGTTTGTCCTGAATAGAGGTTAGGTGTGGCTCTGATGTAGGTAGTACTCTGCCATCTACACCAATGAAGACAGCCAAAACTTTGTTATTCTCATGTGCCATGAAATGTGAGCTGTTACTTTCATACACTTTAGTTTATTAGATGTGTAACTTTTTTTTTCCCCCTTTTTTCTTACAACATTCAGATCTTGGAATTTCTGGTACCACTTCAAAAAAGTAAGCTCAACTTTTAATTTAAAAAAAAAAAAGTTTTCAAGTCTGTTTTATAGTCTTATATTGATTTTGGTGTTTAGTAGGAATCAGTGAATTGGTCACATGCCAATACCTCTCCCACTTCCCGATCCCCCCCCCAAAAAAAAAATAGCAATTCATAACAATTCCGGGAAAATAATTCTATTCTATATAGGTTCACTGAATAATTAATGTTAGTTGTTCCTGATGTAGCTTTCAGACTTGCTGGCTTTAATCCAAGTCTCTAAAAATACATATGTATATATAAACCTCTTCACATTGGGTAGCTGATTTCCAGATGGAATTGTCCAGATAATGAATTGCATAGCTCTCCTCAGTTATTTAGGCTAATATATAATAGTTTTGTTATCTTTTTACAGACACTGGATATGCTTATCGTGTAGTCATTGGAATACTCGTAAAATAGAAAAGAACTTCATTCCATGCACTGAAAATCTCCCTTTTGCAAGAAGAGATATTTAAAACACCACAATTGGTTTTGAATGTCTTAAGTTAACTGATTGCTTACTTCTGTGCTGAGTCTTCCTCTGTATCCAAGACTAGTTTATGATGTGTGTACTTCAAGATGTGTTGTGCCTCTGTAGAGATGATAGGAGGGAAAAGAGTAAACACATCATAAAGTTTATCCCCGAAATTAACTTCCCTCAGTCTACTTCATTCATAGAGTCTAGCCAATCCTGGATAAAGCAGCCTCTAACAAAACCTGATTTTGAAACAGCCCTTTTATTCTGTGATTGATTTGTTTCTCTTGTATCTATCAACTTTTTTCAGAACTGAATGCTTTCCTCCTTCATCTGTCTGAGCAAGATTTCTAGCAATGAAATGACCTTTCAAAGACTTCTAGCAGGCAGCTCCACTCCTGGCCCCAGTAGAATAGGCAGTAGCAGTCCCTCTTTCTACTTTGCAAGGGTATATGCACTAATATGTTACCTTCAATCAATAATAAGTAAAACAGCTCCTTTAATTCTCACCACAAAGGCTGTAACCATGTAACTGACTTCAGTGTAGACTGCAGTGGTGTCTACCACTAACAACCCTTGAAACTGCATGGTACTAAAAGTGTATCCTTCTGTTAATAACTTAAACTGCCTATGCCATACACTAATGTAGCTGCAGGCTTAATGTTAATATATACTGCAATTGGTTTTCATTTTCACTGCGGGAATGTGTAAAGAACAGCTCTGTCTCGCCCTCTCTACTAGGGGAGACCTTCAGTGGAACGCTGGAGAGAAGAAGCTAACAGGAGGAGCCAACTGGCAGCCAAAAGTAGCACCTGCAACATGGTCAACTGGTGGTGTCCCAAGTGGTCCGATGGTAGGTGCTTTATCCATCAGTATCACCAATACCAAAACCTCAATATTTTGAGACTATCCAATCATAGGTGTACATACCACTCCTGTCTGTTTCATCTAAAGAGTTTGCTTCTGTATAAATGATATGATTGTTTCAGGTCACATTTTTAAGATCAGATTTATAGCCAGCATCACTGAATTGAAGTCAATGAAGATGCAATAGCCTACAAATGAAGACTTCTTGTACACACTTAATGGTGGTGGACATTTCCAAGAAAAGTGTGTAGTTAGCCACGTAGGTCTTGACCAGCACCAGGTCCAGGTAGATTATTCAAAGAACAATGATATTCATCCAAAGCTGACACAGTGGTAGGAGAGAACTTAGTTTTTTTCAAGCTTGTTCCTGATTCAAGCTTTCTTATATGAAGTATATCAAAAGGTTTCATGTTACTCAGACTGATCAGATGACTGATGTAGAAGGGAGTAACTTGTTTAGCCCAGCGAAGTAGTCTTCTGGAAAGGTTAAGATGACCCTGCAAAATGTATTAGAAAGCACTAATGTGGGGAGAAGGAAGTTGAATTGGGCTTAGAATCTAAACTTGGCTCAAGAGCAACTTGATCATGAGTAAGCTACTGGAGTAATCTGAAGAAAGGTCATAGCTCATCAAAGCCACACAGTGCATAAAGCAGCTTCTGTTGGAAAAAAGTGGGTGGAGGGGGAAGGAAAGGACTGTCAAGGGTGTGCGTGATCAGTTCAGTCCCCTGCTGCAGCAAGCATTAATGCAAATCTTAAGTGTGTTCCAGCTTGTTCCTTAACCTTATGGAAGATATAAGATTTCCCCAAACTTCATACTTTATTGAATATACTAGTTGTAATGTTAACTTTTTTTCTTAATAGAGAGGCTGGGCAATACTGTACAGTGTAAGTGAATTTTATTTTTGATCTCATTATACTTACTAAACATGAAGATACTAACAGCACCTCACTTGCACTAAGTTACTAAGGCTGACTTAAAACTGCCTAGAAGCTACCTAACATGGCTCTTTTTGGACTGTCCGTCCTGCAGAAAATCTTCAAGCAGCGAATGGGAGTAGTGGGTGATTAACTGTTCGTGTGCTATAAACTCAAAAACAACAGCTTCAGACTATCTTTGCTGTACTTGGATGTGAACAATCTGCTGACATGTGCTACCTGAACTTTCTAGCTTCTGTAATATCATTCTGACCTGCTAGTGGTTTTGCCATTTGATAAGTAACTGTCCTTTCTGGAAAGCTGGGTGGTTTTCATAGCATTTTGTGAAAAATGGGTGCTATATGCATTTCTTCTAAATCTGTGCACCAACATATTTTTGAAAACAAAACACACGGAAAAATAAATGTGAAGATCAAAACAAAGCATTCCTTCACATCCCTGCTAAACCTTGAATTTGATCCACTTGATTTTGGTCACTTCTTCCCTTCCTTCCAGATTAAAATCAGCAGAATTTCACAGAAGTCCTTTCCCTTCAATGACTTTAACACTTCAAGGCAAAAGCAGGTTCAGTTTGTGTGGCTGTGTTCTTGGCATCTGATGGAGTGAATTCTGAACCAAGATGTGTTCCTCTGGCTGCAATCAGATAGCTTTAGGGTGCTCATCTGATGTCATTAGCCCATGGCTTTCTATTACTTCCTTCCAATATCTAAGATATTGTTCTTAGCTGGAGGACAGCTGTACTGATAGTGTGATGCAGATTTTAATTGAAATGCTCCCAGAAAAACATGCAGTGGAAAAAGATTCCTAATAATTGTTAAGAAAGTGTTGGTTGCTTGTGGTTTAATAAATCTGGAATTGGGTTATCCTGACCAGTCTCATGTTTCTTAAGGAACTAGTGTATTTCAGCCTGGAAGCAAGGATCAGGCAAGGGCACTAAATGCAGCCTTCAGAGAAGTAGGCTGTGTAGTGAGTAATCCCTGCATATCTCCAGAGATGCTCTCTGCTGTCAACAGAAAGCATGCAGGCATGATGGGATATAGTTCTCTCAAGGTAGGCAGTCAGGATTTAGAGGCTCAGGCATGACCTTACAACATCTGTAATAGCTTGAGAAATTGTGCCAATAGACTTACTTAGACCCCAAGATAGCAGTAATGAGGTTCCTATAAATCCTACCACCATCTTTAAATCCCACCACCATCTTTAAATCCATTCCTTGAACGCTTCCTGTCTCTCATTAAAGTTCTTAGTGAGAGTTTTAAACAGTGTTTGGGTTAAGGATACTTCTGTGAAAAGAAGTGACTTGCGTGCTTTCCAGACTATGAGAGACTGTGTGTGGGAAATTACAGGCAAGGGAAGCAAAGGGGATGATATGTATGTTCTGCTAGATGCCTGAGTTGGCTGGTTCAAGGATGCTGTTTTAATTGTGCTGTACATCCAGTCAGGCTACTGAACTAACATTCCTCTCTTCCTAGAGGAAGGTCATTTTCTTTGCTTATGTGTTATTTGAATGAAAATCTATTGCATAACAAGTTAAACTTTCCTTAGCAAAATATGTAACAGTTCTGATCATGCTTTAGGCATGTTAAGTTAGTTTTCAAGTTAAGGTTAAATGAATATCACTGCTTAATAATACTACTTTTTATTAGAAACTAATTACTATAGCAGTTACTTCCTTTACACTCTGCTTAAGCTAGGCATAAATCTATAGCTTTCACTAAAATACACGGCTACAGCATGAGCAATGGCGCGTTGGCTCTCAATTACAAAATCGTCATCCTGTGTAGAAGGAGGAGAAAAGTATGAATTTCATCAGGCACATTTTGGGCTGTATTCAGAAAATGAACTCCATTTGTGAAGAGAATTGAGTCTGTCACCCTAGCTTTCTTCTGACAAAGAAAGCTGAGCATTTTGTGTAAGGACAAATCCATTTCTCTCATTCTTCAGAAGCATTATGGTTTTGAGATTAGGTATTACCTACTACATAGCAACCTGACTTTATAGAACAACTTTGGAAATATTGGAGACTCCATGCAGTTTCCAGGTAGTAGGTGTTCCAGAAATTCAAGCTTTTTTTTCTTTTTTTTTTTTTGTTTTTTTAATTATATTTTTTTCTTTTCCAGGCGGGAGCCGTGCCTCCAGCAGGTGGAGTTCCTCCCACAGGAGGTACCCCACCTGTCGCACAGCCCGGAGCCGCGTTTGGGATGGTGAGTCTCTTTCACCACACAGCTCTCCCTTCATTACCCAGATACCTGCTGACACTCTTCTGATTTACAGCCCCCAGCAGGACCAGGTGTACCCATGATGCCCCAGCAGCCAGTTATGTATGGGCAGCCCATGATGAGGCCGCCATTTGGAGCTGCCGCAGGCCCTGGTGTACAGGTGAGTTAGTGCTATGTACAGGGATTTTCTTATTCATTAAATGAAGAGGTCTTTGCTTAGCAGCAATTCTGGGTGAAGCACAGAATGGCCGAAGCTTGAAGGAACCTCTGGAAATCTTTTTGTCCAACCTCTGCTAAAGCAGGGTGCCCAGGACCATGTCCATGCGGCTTTTTAAGTTCTCTGAGGAGGAGACCTCACAGCCTCTGGGCAGCCTGTGCCAGTGCTCCATCACCTGCACAGCATGGAAGTGTAGCTTGGTATTCAGAGGGAGCCTCCTGCGTTCCAGTTTGTGCCCATTGCCTCTTGTCCTGGCTCCTATCCTATTTTATGCTTGACCAATATACATAGAAGTTACTATTATTCTGTGGGTTCATGTGTAGTGATGCTTCAAAGCAGAACAAATTAGTCTGAGAAGAAGACTGTCATTCAGGAGATAGGAAATAGTAAAGAAGTGCAAAGTGGTCTCTAGCTCCCAGCACAAAGTAGTGCAGTGCTGTAGTAATCACACATTACCTGTGTCACTGAGACAACCGTCTGTCCTGCGGTCTGTTCCTCATCACGCAGCTGCCTACCTACCGGCTGCCACCCAGAAATCCAATCTCAGCAGACTTCAATCATTGTCTGAGCACTTCTGCCTCAAATGCTTAATCTGGCAAGAGTTGTGTGGCAGACGATTAAAGGCAGTTGCACTAAATGGATCTGAAAAAAAAGTAACAAGCAAATCTTTAGGAGCAGATTGTGGTAACTGTTTGATCACCTTAGTCATAATGCAATAGGCTGCTAACCAGGAAACACTGTCATGACTTATTGGCTGCTAGGGGATCCTTCTTTATTATGACAAAAACATCTAATGGACTAGTTGGTGATGAAGTAGGTTGACTGGATGGAGACATACCATCCATCCTGTTGAACCGACTGGTATCAGTTGCTTCTTATAGTTTCCCAGGTATTCCTCCAGACTTGAAGTTAAGAAGATTGGAAGTGCAGCAGTCTGTACCCACTGTGATAGAAAGCTCTTAGCTGATCAATACCCGCTAGATGATGCAACATAAGCCATGATAGCTGTTCCAGGCTGTTTTTCCATGGTAGAGTTTAGTTTGTAGTAACTCTGTAAAGTAGAGGCCCTTAGCAGAGGAGAGGCAGGGAACAACTTGACTTATCTGTAGTACTTTTCTTCTGTACAAATCAGAAGTTCATCTTATTGTTGAAATGAGGTCTGAGGTAGAAGTTCATGCTGTGGCCCTAAAATCTGATTTTTGACACCTGAAACCACTCCACTTCCCTGTTTTCCAAATATGAAGTCAAACAATCAGCCTATAGCAAACTGCACTCCTTAAGGAAGGAGCCACATTCCTGTTTAAGTATCTCTGGGTTTTCTTTGTAAAAGTGGGAAGGACTTGAAACTGCTCTAAGTAAGAAGTTAGGCTGTAGGTATTGGAGCTCTGTATTTCATATAAACCTACCTGGTCTTTTCTTTCCACCTTAAACTGTCTTTTCATACAAATTATCAAGAATAATATGTGGGGTAGTCATCAAGATGCCAGGGCTACGTATTAAATAACTGCATTGCCCTTGGGTAAGGTGGTGGCAATGGGGAGTAAGGATGGGAGAATCATTTAGCTCACTAGTGAAAAAGGTTGCACGGAACTTGAAAAACATACTTTGTATGGAATACTTCGTTTTATGCCTAAAAGAAAATCAAGAAGAAACTACATATAATGCAGTCACATCTGCAATGCACTGGACTTTTATTTATATTACCAGTGTAGAACAACTTCTATTTAAATGCCAGTCGCTGGGATTTTCAGCTGTATTCTGCAGTGTATACTCAGCTTATTCTGTACCTTGGTGTTTAACAACTAACAATTACTTAACTTCTGTCTGGTTTGACAATCCTAACACCATTCTATCTTGCAGGGTGAGAGTGATTTATGGCTGGGCTAATGCAGTGTCTCTGCCCATTACATCAGCCAAGCTTTGTTAACTCTGTAGTAAGGACAGAGTTTAAACAATGCTTGAGCAAGATGGCAGCACAGTGGACTTAACAACCACGTAGAGCTTTGTATGCTTGCAATGTGCTTGTGTGAAATCCAGCTATACTTACCTAACGCCTGTGTATCCTTATTGCTTTGTTTTTTCTGCCTTCTCGGCTGGCGCCTCTTAGCTTTCTCCAAGCCCAACTCCTGCTACTCAGAGTCCCAAGAAACCTCCAACAAAGGACCCATTAGCGGATCTTAACATCAAGGATTTCTTGTAAACGATAAGGTATTCTGTGGCTGCCTGCATGTTACGCCCCACTATGTATCCCACACACAGATGGTGATTAGTCCCGTAGACTAAACGTGACTGACAGAATTGCACCTTCAGAGATCGGTAGGAATGTGCACTGCTAATGCAGTGGCTTAAACAGGAAACTGAATTCTGTCTGCATTTTTAATTTCAGCCTGAAAGCTTGACTTTTTACAACCTTTTGCCAGAAGTGACTGACAAGAAAGGTTATCTTCAATCTGTAACGTCTGTTTTGCCTTGCTTCCACTCCATCCAAGGGTTCACATTTTTGTTTTCCATGAAATTAATATCGAAACAAATAGAAACATAATAGAGTACAAACACTGGGGCAAAACCATGTTGAAGAGGCTTGTTCCATGTTATCACAAGGAGCTGTGTGTTGTTTGTGAGACCTTTTGGTAAACTGTGATTGATCGGACATCCTGTCTTATGTGTGTGGAAAGAGATTTTGTATCACAGGTGTGGAGAGATCAAAAGAGAAAAAATAGGGCTAGAAGGAAATGTCAGATTGAGAATTGATTATTTTTTAAATGGCTGAAGGTGAGTGTTTTATAAGAAAGTCTAGGATAATTTGCCATGTGAAGAGAAGATAATATTTGCGTATCACTGAGGCCTTCTTTCTAAGTCTCTTTTCTTTCTACCCATAGCTTAATGTTAAGGCATGTTTTAGGCTTCTTCTGTGCTGGAATTAGCAGTAGTGGATGGGATCAAGCTAATCTTAGCCGGTACCACCTGGCTGTGTTTTCTCCACGTCTCCATCCTGCAGTATTGAAGGTGTATCTGGGGCTTTGTGGAGACTTCTGGGAGTGGAGGGGCATTTTTATTGCTGGGATCCACTGCCTTCAGCTTGACTTTGTAGTAGACAGATTCATACCTGTCCATGGGAAGACAGCTGCTTCATTAAGTGCTGGTAACAGCTCTGAGGCACAGCGAAGAGTATATTGGGTGCTTTCCCCGTAACTTTTCTAGAACGTGCTTTATTTGATTAGTTATTTCTGTTTCCGTCTAACACTCTTCTGTTTCCACAGCTGCAGTTTTTCTGACTGGATGATCAAAACGTGAGTTTGGAGTCTATAATTGGATGCTCAGAGGTTCGAAGTGAGCCACCAGTACCAAATCCAGCGCTTACTCAGACTTTCTCTTACTCCTGAAACGTGTAGCACAGCTGTGAAAGTGAACATTAGGAATGTGTACTACCTTAGCTGTTATCCCTACTCTCTCTAAATTTGTGTACTTGGGTTATTTGTGTTTTACAATTTAAACAATGGATGTATGTTTCTGATGCCTTCTAGTGCTTTTCTGAACCTATCCCACAGGGGCAGATTATGCAGCTGTTGTTTGGTGAGCCATTTGGAGCGATGTCTGTGTTTTTTGAAGGTTTCAATGTATATAACTTTTTGAGGACATCTGAAATTTCCCTAGGACTCGATTTCTCCTTTATCTGTTACAAAACATAGTGTGATAATACCAGATAGTAAGGAAAATACTTATGAAATTGTGTGGAATACATTTTTTCCAGTCACAGGAATCTCAACTGTCGTGAACAAATGTTTTATTTTTGTGGCACTGTATATGTTAAGATAATTTAAAGTAATATAAAGGTAAACTTCCATAACGGATACTTTTCCAATGGTTTTCCAAGACTGAAAAATCATATCTGAAAGAATACCATATTTATTGCTGTTTTGATTTTAAAATATATTTTAATTATTTAAGTTTTTGCATTTTGAATTGGCATATTTATCTATCGGTTCTTGCTAAATGCACTGAAAAGAAGTAAAGGGTCAGTTTCTCTCCATGTAGTTGAAAAAAGCAACCATAGTTGTGCTGGCATTAAGAGAATTCAAATTTGAGAGCACTTTTTGGTATATCTGTAGTCAGAACATGGCAAGTGATGTTACTCACCTCTGTTTAGTTCTTACGTACATCTCTTAATTTAGTGCTTACCTGTGTATGCCTTAGGCTAGTGTTTTCTCCATTTCCCCAACCACGCTGTGAGTAGCTTTTGTACTATTGGTGATTAGATTTAATTCTGATCCAGAGATCCATGCCCTTTACTGTACATAACGTGTTTCTTTAATTTTTATTTGTTCTCATACTGTTTCTGCTGATGGCTTGGCTTAAGATCTTGACTCTTAACTGAGGTCACTGTTGATCAGTGTTATAAGTGGCTTGGCAGTTCTCTGTAAAAGCATATTGGGTTGGAAAGATATTCACCTGAAGTCTTTCAAATTAACTATTTAATCAATGTATGGTACCATTAAAAGTGGTTGTATCTGAATTTGCTGTGGGGATAACATACACCGTAATGGGAAAGTTCTATAAAAAGCTGATTTCAAAATGGCTCTTCTTTGTATTTCAGTTTAAAAAAAAAAAAAAAAGCAAAAAACAGAAAAACAGAAAACCCCAGTGCATGTGTGCCCTCTGAGATGCAATAAACACCTTGATCAAAGTAAATATTTTGTTGCCATTTTCCTGATCTTGCAGATGCTGAGCACAGTAATACACTTTGAGGGGGAAAAAATGTATTCTGAGAAGGTTCTTGGGAGAGGCAGAGGAGCATTCTGTAGTTCTTAAGTGGAATAATATCGGAATAGTTGCAGCTGGTCCTGATTTCTTTCCTATGAGGTCTCACTCAACAGCTTGTTGAAAGCTTGCACAGCTGTGATGCTACAGGAATTGCTTATGCTAAGGTTCATCTTATGGCAGGATAAAAGGAGAAGAAAACGTTTCATGCAATTCTGCTGCACCAAAGTCTTTCTGATGCTACATGACTAACAAGAGACCTTTTGATTTAGTAAGAAGATGAAGCCGTACTGAAGGCTGTTTTGTTATAAACAGTGAAATACTAAAACAACTCGGTAAGGTCTGAATTTTGAACTAGATTTCAAAGAAATTACCAGATTATGCAACCAGTAGGGTGGTGCCATTGCTTAGGAGTTTTTTTGGTTGCTCACTTTTGTTTTTTGCTTGCTGCTGCATTGATGTTATGAATCTATCACGATTGACTATTGAAAAGGTTTTTAAGGTTTTTAATACCTGGGGTGGGGGTCAGACTGCTCTGTAAATTCCTGGGCTTTCTCACTATTTGAGCTATTGAGACCTGAACAAGCTACATAAATGCGCATCCAAAGACTCCCGGTGCTCTCAGGCTCTGCTCAGGTGGGTGTTTTGCTCATCCTTGCTACGTGCTCTGTATTGGCTGGATTTCTGACCACTGTGTTGTACATACTTTTCAAACCAAGCATACCTTTTTCAGAGGACAGTCATAACCAAGCTGCATGCAAGATGTGTTCAGACCAGTTCACTGAATGTTGTTCCAGTCAATGATGCAAAACTGGTTACATGTCCTTTGTTGCCAATAAACGTTTGCTATAACAAAGTCCAGTGATTTCTGTAGGGCACAATTGCTTTGAGGGGCAAAACCTCAGTGTGGGGACTCTTCCTTTGCCAGGTAAACTCCCTCACCACGTGGTAAATGCCTTTCTGTATCAGGTTCTGCAGTGCATACAACCCTTGTTCCTTGTTTTTGTTAGTTTCGCGTAGACCTCATGTCAATGAGCTCTGTGTGAGTGTGCGGTGAGGATGGCATTTGAGACACTGTGAGGAAGTGAAGGCCTGGAAATCTGGAGGAAGATCAAAATGCTTTTGCACCGTGGGAAGTAAAACCAGTTCATTTCCACACCGGTGGAAACAACTTGTGTAAGGCTAGACAAAAGTAACTCTTTTCTCCCCATCACAAAGAATGTATAAAATCAGGATTGCATGGGAAACCAAGTGGTTGTCTCATGGTGTATAGATAAGAACATGTTCTTGTTATCATCTGAGTTTCAGCATCCGAGCCTGAATGTGTCCTTCTATGACCAACAGCTGCTCGGTACGGGCTGCACAGGGCCACGAGGGGAGGGCTCCCAGCTATAGGAGGCAGCAGCTGTCACCTTGCCCTGTGTTTTACATGGGAAGAGAACAGGCATCAAAGAGCTTACCCAGCTTTTGCTCTTCCGCTGTGTGGTGCTTTCCTTTGAAGATAGCACCTCTACTCATGGGAGAAACGAGCAGCTCCTCCTCAAGCCTGGGTGCCTTAGGGGATGGTGAATGCCTGGAGACCATGAACTCAGCTTACTTCAGGTTTTGAATGACGATAACAAACCTCAACATTTCTGCAAAGCTGGCTCATTGTTTGAATGCTTGGGGTTAGCAGTGTCTCACACTGCTTCTCCCGTTCATTATGATTATTATCTTTTTTTTTTTGTGGTTATTTTTTTTAGCTGTGTCTTTCAGTGTACTGTAACTTGGCTTGAGGACTTTTCCTGGAGTGATGCTGGTGTTCCCCAAGACCACGGGTGAACGCCTGGAAGATGAGAACTAAATTGTTCTCTTCCAAGATTGTATTTTAGGCTGGTTGCAAAATCACATTGCTACCCAAACTGCTGTTCCTAGGACTTAGTAGAATAACTGTAAAAGCTGGAGACTTGCCGTAAAAAGGTCATGCAGGAGGAAATTTCTTTGCAAATGTAATTGGTGCTTTGGTAGTAGGGGGTATTTCTGGTGGATGATAGCACCTAGTGCCTGAAATGGCCGCTAGCCGTAGCTGACACAGTTTTGTTTTTCTGCTGTGGCTCTTTGCTCCTGCTCCTCCTTTCCCATCCTTCTCACTAAAATGAGAGCTGTCTGCCCAGACAACTTATTCTTCATGGAAAAAAGGTAACAGTAGTGAAGATCTACAAAGCTTAGGAAAGCCAACTGAAACTTCCTATGGTAGAAACAGTGGCAGTAACACAAAGCTGATAAACAAATCTACTGATTTCTCTCTTCTAGAATATGAAATATGTCAGAAGCTTTATTAAAAGAAAACCCCCTTTCCCTGCTTTTTGTGTATTGCTAGTGCTGTGAGCAATGTGGGTAGTGGCAGACACTAAGTGGTGATGAAAGGACTAAACAGGAATTTGAGATGGGATTACAGAAGGAGAGAGTGGGCTATGCGTGTTTTAAAGCAGCCAGTGCTGCTATTTTTTCTGTTCCAGATCTCAGCTCCTAAAGCTTCACCTCCTCTTTCCTTCTCCCTAATGAAGCTCTGCAAACCATGTGGGTAGCAAAAGCCTGGTGCTTGTTTTTTTGCACAGACATCTTCTAATGCGGTTACAGATGAAAGAACCAATGAGTTACCAAAGGTGGTAGTGCAGAGACAGAAACTCAGCACAAAAAGGTGAGGAAATTTGGAGAGGGGTGTGGGGGAGGCACCCACTACAAGGATTAAGGACAGCAAACCTCTCCTCTGGCCATGTAGGGGAACCTATGAAGTATGATGGATATCTACCCTGCTATGGCAGCGTAAAGCACCTCCATCCACGTGTTCATGGTTGAGCATGGTGAAGTTAGGTCCATGTTTTGGAAATACAGCTGTCTCCTGGTTTAGTATGAAGTAAGGTTTGTCAGTTTACCTCAGTATTGTCGATGTCTTTAGCAGTAGCCATCTTTCTCAAAAGCCTTGCCAAATCACTAGCCCACTCCAATGGAAACAGAAATTTCATACTGCTGAGTGTCAGCAGGTACAGGGGAAGCAGAAGCTGCTCTTTCGGAGTTAAACTGGTGGCTGGAGGCAACCACATTACCCACAATAACTGCAGAGACTGTCACGTACAGAAATAAACTGGTTTTAGGAAATGCCACTTTAATTCAGGAGTAGAAAAAAATAAATTCTACAGTTAGTTGTAAGACTTGAGCTTCATGTATCTATAGCACGTCTATAATTGTACCCAGTCAGTCTGTCCCAGAGGATTTTTAGTGACACTTCCTTAGTGGAATAACCCCACGCTGCCTCCAACTGACTTCAAGTACAGTTTCAAAATCATGAAATTTGGCTTTATTTGAAAAATCAAAGAGTAGACTTTTGACAGGAGCAACGGAAATCAAGTTTAACATTAGCAAATCTGTTAAATCATGGTTGAAAATGGGGAGAAATTAGTAATATTGCAAGCATGCTGTATAATGAAAATTATTGCACTATACAAAAACTGGCTTAGGTGTTTGAGCATCTTTGAACCTACTGAGCTCTTCTGAACCTTGGCACAATCCAGCTTCTGTTGTTCACATGACTGCAGACACTTTGAGGTTTTCATATTTCTCTTTATATAGGAAAATCGCATTTTAGGAGCTGTATCTGTTCATGTGCTTAGACTGTTTTTAAGCAACTTCCTAAACTTATGTGAAAAGAAATTGAGATTGTTATTTGGCTAGGATTTCATTCATCTGTGGTTTTTTTTTGTCTCTCAACTTTCCTTTTAGATTCTAAACTCCAACATATGCAGATGAAATCATAATCTTATTACCATGGTGCTCATAAAGATCTGGGCGAGAGTTGATTCGCCTTTCTGAACAACGATACCACAGGAAAGACACTGCTCTTCTTCAAAGTGGAGAAAATAAATTACAGAGCATCAGCAAGATTTTCACTGTTTGTTTCAATGCTCAGCTGTTATTTAGGATGATAAGTAGTAACTAAAAACCAATGTGCATGCACTTTTGTTATGCATCTTACAGCTATGTAATTGGTATCGTGAAATGTGCTTGAGGGAAGTGCTGCACTGTTCTGTCCACCCAGAACATGGCATTTTGCATCCAGGTTTTCTCTAGGGTTTCAAGATCCCGGCAAACATTTATTGCAATAAAGTAGCTTATGTATCTGTTAAAATATTTTTTCTATAGACATTTGGCTTTGTGATTGGCCATGTAGATTGACTGTAGTCCTACTCTATCATTTGGCCTGGCGTGGGCATTTTTCAGACAACTTATTTTTTTTTTAACCAACAGCTATTAAGGGCTGGATTTGGGTTGTTTGTGCTTTTAACAGCTTTTTAAAATACCTCAAAGAATTTGCTAACGTATCACAACCTACATGTCCCTTTAGATAAGTGTATACTGGAGAAGGGACAAATCATCTGCAATTCTCTCGAATGCGGGCTGCAGAGGCACAGAGAGCTGTGAGCCCCGGGAGCTGCAGTGGTGCCCACGGTGGGATGTGCTCCACCGACACTTTCTGCTGTGAGCAAGGGAAATCCTCCAGCTCACACCTGCAGTGCTGGCCTTGCTCCTTCTGCAGCCCACTCTTACATGTTAAGAAAGGTACCTTACACCAACATGGGATTGCAGGTGGTTGGTCTGGAAATCCTGAAGCAAAGCAGCCAGGGTGGTGTAGGAGCTGTTTAGTGTCCAGTTCAGCACATTCTGTGTGAAGGGCCCGCGGTGGACGTGCTGCTCTCAGCTCATGGCCTTCCAAGTAGCTGGGAAGCTCCCAGCCAGGCTTTGCCCCTTGGGACTGATAAACCGTGGTTGCAAACTTGAACTGAGAGATCTGTCAGAGATGGAGGAGAGATGTGACTGTAACAAAGTCATTTTCCCATAGCCAAACGGAAGAGCTAAGCTCAATCTCTGCTGTCCTTCAGCAGACCCTTTCAGGAAACACAATTTTTTTTCTCTTGGGCAAAGCATTTTATTGCAAATATGAGAGCTCTGTGTAACTCTGCATGCTGTTTCACTTAAAAGTTGGCTCGCTGCTGCGGATAAACAAGACCAACAAGACTTGATGTAGCTCCAGTCAGAAAATGTGAGGTTTCCATTTAAGACTGCTGGGCAGGGCCATAAGAAACTGCAGGAAATAAAGGACCATCTACTCTCTTCCCATACCCTTAATATTTCAATGTCAGTTAGACTTCCTAAACATCTCCATACTCTCTCTCATCTCTGCTCCTCACCTCTGTGAAGCACAGCATCCCAAATGGGACACAGGCTCGTAGCTCACCGCCCGGCTCCAGCTTGCAAAGCTGCTTTCCCAGCATGGTTGCGTTGGTGGTCCACGGACAGCCTACACTTCTCTCATCTCTTAAAGCCCTTCCTAGTTTAAGCAGTTGCTTTGCAGCACACTTTCATGTCTAGTGTGTAGCCATTTGGAAAATACATACATATATATATATGTATAAAAGGAAAGGAAAAAAAAAAGAAAAATTTGACAGTTTAAAGCATTTCAGTATTGGGCATTACTACTTGGCTGTTGGTGGCATTGCCAAGGCTCAGCACGCTGCTAAATCTTTTTGGCCAGAGAAGTAGTTTGGGGCAGAGGAAGGAGCCTATGGGTGAATGTCTCTCATTCCCCTCTTTTCAGCTGGTTGATTTCTGAAGGCATGGGGTGCAGAAGTAGCTTGCTACTACTGTTAACAAAGAGCTGGTTGGAGGGGAAGCGTTGGTTTGAGGTGATGCCAGGAGGGAACTGTGCCTCCAGATGTCTGTCACTTCAGCTGCAGCCCCTCCAGATTTACAAACCTTGCTACCTCCCTCTGTGGACCTGCGTGTGCTTGGCATGCAGCTTGACTTTCCTAAGTCCTTGTCAGTATTCACAGGGTTTTAAATTTACACTGTTCGAAGGGCTGAGGGGATTAAAAAAGATGGGTGAAGTCCACTGTACATTCTCGTGGAACAGGAAAGCTTTATCCCATCCATAGAGCTGGGATTGTCTTGCAAATGGTACATAGGGTCTCACAGTGCAGATGCGAGCTGGCTGCACCACCTCCAGGTCAGCTTTCCAGGCATAATCCCCTGATTATCCCCAGCAGGCTGCACGGGAACGTGTCTCGCTGTGCTGGCAGTGGCCTCAAATAGTGGCTGGGAGAAGCATCACCCACAGTGGCTGCTAGCGGTGGGCACTCAGCAGATGTGCGGGTGCTGGCCAAATGTGGAGGCCAGCAGCAGCCTCAGCCGCCCCATGGGGATTGGCTTCTCCCCAGGGGGTGTCCTGGGCTGTGTGAGCCATCTGCAGTCCCGTTAGGATCATCTGATTAATGATATCCAATTATTGTTGGTTTTGCTGTCGATGAAATGAAGGAAATTAAATAACTTCACTGGGGACCCAGGGAAGGAGGATGTGTCTCAGAGATCAAATGCCACTCTTGCTGCTTGGGTCCACGTGGTGCCCTGTTTTGTGGATGCTTCAGCTCGAGATGCATCCCCTACATTGAAACCTCTGGGGGAGAAGGAGGGAAAGCAGCACCCAGTGGGGAGCAGGGCATTGCTGGAGCCTGCTGCCGGCAGGACTGGGGCACTTCACAGCAACATGAGTGGGGAGCAGCAGCACCGCAGCCACGTGCTGCTGGAACCAGAGGATCACCACAGCTAAGGGTGGTAAGAGCTGAAGGCACAAAAACCACTTCCAGGGCACAGGATCAGAGTGAAAAGACCCTTTGGGAAGTTCAGGAGCTGACTAGATGTAAACTTTCAGAAGTGCAAAAGAGATCAGAGGAAAGCTGCTTCATTTGCCCAGTGAGGAATGGGTAGAGCATGGGAAGTCAGTGTCATTAACTGTGAAGGACCCACCCTTCTTTTTCACTGTTATGAAAAGAATAGACCTGTTTACAGATCACAAATGCCTGTTGTGCTGTACTCTGTAACATAAATATGTATAATGTGTCGTGGGTCGTATTTCCCTCTAGGGTTCACCGCTGTTAAGTGCTGCAGTATTTATTTGGTTACTGGAGCTTACCAAAACATGAGTTCAGGTTCAACCACCATTATTAAAAATGATGTCACGCATCCTCCCTGGATACATATAGCAAACTGTTTTTAGAGACACCAATATACATGAAGGATGAGAAAGCTGGGGAGAAACACTGGTTAGCCAATGAGTTAATCGTTCAAAAGAAGGCAAAGGAATGCAAAAGCTAAGGTTGCCATTTACTATAAGAAAAACAGAAATCCTATTTTCTCCCATTCCATAAGGTACTGTGGGTCTTTGCTGTTGATCACCATCTTCACCTTCCCCTTCTCTTGTCCCCTTCCATGTCCGCAGCCCACAGAGGTGCCGCCAGGACGGGTCCTTCACTGCCATGCTCCTCCTGGCTGCTTCCAGCTGGGATTAAGCGAAGCTGACACCAGAATTTCATCCATAAAGCTGGAAATTAACCGGAGGGGAGAGGCTGGAGAGTGCTGTAACTGTAGCTAAAGGGCAGCTGAGTAATTCCTCTGAAAAACTGCCCAACTTGGTTTCATCCAATGCTTTCCAGCTCTTTCATGTGGAAAAGCAGAGCCATAGCAACCACAACAAATATGGTGTGTGTGCAGTTGCCAAGATGTACAATCTTTATCAAATATGGGTGCAGCTTTTGCAGTCTCTCTGATCCTCTTTCTTACCAGCAGCATTGTTAAGGCCCAAAGACTGCAGGAGGAATGGGCGGCTCACCGGGGTGCTGTTTGTAACCCACCAAAGTCACAGCTTCCCTGGTGGCTCTGGGGATTCGGTGGCTGCTATTGTTTGCTCATGTCATTCTGAGCACTTGCTGAAGATGTAACCATGGAACCACGTCAGGAAAATACCCATGTGAGGAACTGGGCTGCGCTGGAACATTTTAGGGATGAATTGATAGTGGGTAGGATGCCACTGGGCCCTTGGATGAGCGGCCCATAGCGTGTACTGAAATGTGTCCTCCATAGGAGCAACCAAACCCCTCGCAAGGGCCTGCAGAGTACAGTCCTCACCCATGGGTAGGCGCAGGGAAGCGTCCCTCAGGCACCAAGCCATCCTCCAGGGCAGTGGCAGGCAGTAGCCTCAGCAGTGGGAGGATGTAGGTGCTGTTCCCAGCCCCAAGTGGTCCACGTGAAGAACCCACTGGTCCTATCTGTTCCCACGTGGCCCTTTCTCCTCTTCAGTGTGCAGACCCCCAGAGCTGTGGGGGGAGCCCCTGCCAGACACTGTTAAATATTGCTTGGATTGGCCGCGTTTGTAATCACTGCTGCAATCGTTTCTAAACTTTCCATTAAATTTTCCCAAGAAGCTCCCATCCCTGCCAGGAGCCTCTCCTCTTCCTGTCAGTGATCAAATCACCACCAGCTTCAAGGGCGCAGAGATAAGCTAATGTTGGGAACCAACGCTGCAATATTTTACATATTTCTGACTTGACCTCATTCAAAAGGTCTCCAAGGTAGAAAATAAAATACAGCAATTGCTAACAGCAGAAACAGAACTAATTACTTATTTTAGAATTAATAAGTTGTGGCACAGTCTGTGAGTCATTTCCTTGCTGAACCATTTTATTTTTTTACTCATCAAATTTGCTCATAGTGTAATTATCTTGAGGACAGGAGCAGGCAGGGAAAATTTTCCCATAATAAATTTAAAGGGACATTTGCATCTTGCGAGGCCACGTACCAGATGATCCAGTGAGACCCTGCTGAAGGTATTCACAGAACTGAGTTTGTGCAAGAACAACGGAGCTAACAAACTACATCATGAAAGAGGAAAAGAAAAGCAATAGAAAATATTTATTGACATCATATGTGCACTGAATAACATCTTAACGTAGCAAAGGTTAGCGTTTACTCTCCCAAATGAGCTGTCATTTTGTGCAGCTAAAAGTTTCATAAAACCACGATTTTTTGAAGTTTGCTGTCACTCTTTATAAAGCTACAAACATTGAAGAATCATAAAAACTTCCTCTCCAGGTTTTTAACCTAAATGCCATCTCACACTTGAAGCAAAAGGATGGTGCAAATCAAAACGAAAACCCAGGGCTCAACTCTGCTGCCAAATCCTTTGAGATTACTGTGCAAATTTAAGCTTTCAATCTAATACTATTTTGCCTATTTTCATTTTGTTCTTTAGCCCAGTAATTTGTAGATGGAAGTATCCTCAATACGCTGTGCTTTAAAGTTAGAAGCGGTTGATTCAATTTCTACAAAGATACCAAACAACTTAAAGGTATTTGAAAAAAAAAATTTATTGGCTAGACTTCGTAGGTACATGCAAAAGAAAAAAAAAAAAAAAAATGGAACCAACACTTAAATACTTCAAGTTTGGGATTTTTTTTCTTTTCCCAACAGGGAACAGCCCTTGCAGAAATCCCACCAGAATGTCAGGTTTGGAAAACTTTCTGGTGAAAACAGTTCCCATCACTGCCCACCCTGCTGGTGACGCGCCATGCTGGGAGGTCGCACTGCCAACCCTTTGGGTCTGTTGCTTCCCAAGGACTCTGACCTACCGGGGATAAGCCCAATCCCTGCGACTTTGGGCAAGGACTGTAGATGCAGGTTGGCAACTGCTGCCGGCTCGTGGTCCCTGCCAGAGCTTCAGCCCTCTTAGCCCTTTCCTCAGGGCTTTAGGCTGGGAAGAACAGCCTCATGCTCAGTGTTGGAAGGAGACTGCCCATGTGACTTAGGGTTTTTACATCTTAATTTATACTGCTATGCCTTTGCCAGGTGCCTCCTCCTGCTTACAGTGGGCCCCTCCGCTACCCCCCAGCCATCTCACCTGTTACCGCCTGCACTTTCTTTATCCCTTGTGCACCTCCTCCTCCTTGTAACATTGACTCCTTTTGCTCTCTCTTTCTGTAGCAATTGCTGCTTGCTGGTCCCTTACCAGCAGACTAGGAGGAATGCCCCGCATGCTTCTCCACATGAATTATTTCCTTACTGCAGCCATTCTCTGGGCTGCTTCATACCCCCCACAGATTCATAAATCTGCACAATTTGGATGGTAAGTTATAAACTAACTTAAGGGATTTCTTTATGCAAATTTTAAAGCATTGGATACTCTATACCTCATATAACAGAAATATTTTTGTTTTTCTGTAGTAAGATAATGCAAACTTCGCCTTAATTTTTCACATCACAGATAGAGAACACCCTTGACTTCCATCACACTTCTCAGAGCCCCAAACTAAACACGTGCACAACTGCCTTGCAGAAGCTGGTCTGGATGAGTTAATGACTTGTATATGAGCTGTATGGGGAAAGCTCATTTGCTAACTTTACAGATTACCAGTAGCTCTTTAGAAGAAAAAGAATTTGTCTGAATTTGAGGTTTTTTCACCCTAAAGCCAGGAATACAGTTAAGAGAAAACACCAGCTTTTACAGAAAAGCATTGGTACTGATGAAAACAAACGATGCCCAACTCCAGTACTTGAAAGAGGGAAAAATCGTTTGGGGAAACCTTGTTCCCAAAGGGAACATAGTCCTAAACATTGCCCCTTTCTATGCTGGGAAACCAGCCCTAACACCTGTGCACTACACTACTGACTAGGAACACCCCCTCCTGTATTTCCCCATAGGTAACAAGATGCCAACTGCAGCTATTGCATGGAAATCTGAGATTTTCACAGCTCAGAGATTCTTGTCCCACTTGCAGTGGTTGGTACCGATAGCTCTGTGCAGCGCATTGGCCACTGCGTAAACACTTGGTTTGCAAACTATTTAGTAAGTAGTGACATTTCCTTCTTGGTTAGGGTAAATGGCAGATGAAAGTATTGCCTGGCATTAACATTTTGTCCATTCGGATCTTCCTGTGCCTGCATCCCCTTGCCTGACATAATAGCATGTGCTTTCCCAGCCCATACATGTGCATGTCTGTGCATGTGCACTCAGACGCAGAGGCCTGGATACAGATATATTCAGATTTGATTAATTCAGATGCTGCTCTGGCCGGCCTCTTTAATCTCTTAGTACCGTCAAATAAGGCACTGAGCATCAAATATTCATCCTCTGAGGATAAACGTTTGCTGTTATGCCTGGTATGAAAGTTTCAGGTTGTGGCTGAGGTATTAAGAGCAGATGATTGCTAGAACAAGACCATTTAAAAGCTGACTTCATCCTTTTTCATTCTTACCTCATCCCTGATTCCCAAACTAATAAAGAAATAATGCCATTTCTTTTCCTAATGAGCACATCTAAAGATGACTCCCCAAAACAGGGAATTTACTAAGTTACTTTCTCATGATCAGTTTTGGACCCAAATCAACAAGAGTTGTAACAAAAATGGACCTATGCTGACTTACATTGATTAACAGAGTGGTATCTTATCAGTAACTATGGAAAAAGGCACTTAAGAAAAACATTACAGAGCCACCTAAAGAATATTGTAGGCCTGCTGCATAGAGCAAGAGCATTAAATACAGAACTGAGGTGATTTAACATTAGTCAGTGAAGCCATATATCTTAATAGAGATGTTAACAACGATAACAAATAATTAACTTTAAAATATTAGACATTAATTTCTAAACTTTAAAAATTATTATTAGTTTTCTGCAAACAACCACACAAGTCTGAAAAAAGTTAAGTGTTGCCCGAAATGGCTAAAGTTGAATGGAACAGTTTCTCTTAAAGTGAGATATCTTCCAATTAATGGAATATTGCTATAGTTAAAATATGGAAACAAGTGTTAAATTTTTATGTTTTGGCAATAATATGACAAAAAAAGTTGCCTGCATGTTTAAAGTGTGAGGTTTTATGTTTTCAATCATCTACAAAAAGTAGGTTATTAAAAATGATCACATTTCACTGAAAAATATTACAAGCATATTTCCAATATACCAACGAATGAATAATATTTTAAACTCTTGTTATATTTTTTCCATCTGCATAGGAAGAAAAAAGATTTTGGTCAGTATAAACTTATCAAAAAATGAAATATTACAGTGGTGAATAATTGCGAATGCAACCCAGTGGATGTGATCTGAAATACACAGTACCCTTTTAAGTAATTAGATTAGCATAGCACCATAACAATCCTGTGCATCTCAGAATCCTGGTACAAAATACAAGATTAAAACTTGCATGGCAAATGAACAGCAACCAATTTTTAGAAAGGTGATTCGTGTATAAAAGCATGCAAAATTCAAGCCCACTTTGTGTTTTCATTGACTGTGTGGTTCAGCAAACACACCAAACCAAACAAGGAGGTAACTACTGCTGCTACCTAGTGTGATGTCTGTTGTAATGCACAGGGTAGTTTGTCCACCCTTCAGAAGGCAGTGCCATTCAGTTGGGAGATTCTTTTAGTTTAACCCTGAAACTCAAGTTGAGGTGAAGCCAGAACACGACATGATTAAAACTACCCACTTTGTAAAACTATATAAAGACAGTGAAGTATTGCTTTCCAGCTCCCAGTCTAACACCCTACCTATGAAGCTGCATTCTTTTACTTTATGAACACCTGCAAGAATGGTTAGCACCCAACAAAACTATCACCCGTGGCTTTGAGGTGAAGCTCTCAATGACTGTCAAACAGCCACTGCTTCGTCTAATGGGAAAGCCAAACATCTGCAAAGAAACTAAAGCTACAGCTCTTCAAATGCTAATTAGAAAATAAATCCGTATGTTTAAGACTTGTATAGCTTCTCAAAGAGTATTTCAAGGCATTAAGTTTCATTCTAGTGTTTCTTCTTCTTTCAGACATGGAAACTTCTGCTCATTCATTTCTCTGTTGTTTTTACTGAGCGATGAAGCAAAACTTGTCTTTTAGGTCTAGTCCTCAGCTACAGAAATTTGGGATTTCCACAGGAGTGTTCCTCCAGCAATAAGTAACGGAAGCTTTCCAAAATAACAAGCATGAACTAGATTGCTGTTTCTCAACGTGAAGCTGTGATCTTTAGAAAATGCCAAAATAATTTCTTGGTCTTATGCAGAACTCTGGATCATTCTGCACATACAGTAAAGTGATGTATGCACAACTTGCATTTGAAAAACTGGAAGAGAACCCTGAGAAAAGCAAATCCACTGGAAAAATATATAGTGTTAAATAATACCAGTTTGAGAAGTTTTAATCCTTCCCTTGGGGAAAAAAAATGACAAACAAGTGCTGTCATTTTCTTTTGATGTGAATGATGTGAATTTACCACAATTGCAAATATAAATATTGCTTGGGATTTTGAGTGCAGACCTGGAGCTGATTACAATCAAAACCATTTTGTTTGACGATGCTACCCATCCCCCAACCATTCAGCATTACTCAAGTCACCATAACGTTACTTGTGAGCTTTGAGTTCGAAGGCATCCTGACGTGGAATGATGTTCTTTCAGCAACTGCTGGCAGCAGGTTTTCACTCTATGGCAATACGTGTGCTTGGCAAGTTAAGAGTCAGCTCTCTTCAGCCTTGTGTGCAATTCTCGTCGTTCCCATGTATCCAGAAGCAAATCTGGGCATATTTGAGAGGAGTGATTCTTACCGCTACATTATAATCCTGCTGTTCCCCGTTGATATCCACCCACTGGTGGCCAGAATAAACAGCAATGATCTTGCGTTTCCACTTCTTCTTGTTGGGCTCCTTCAGACGAAGATAGATGCCAGACCCAGTGGAGCCGGGCTCAGCATCACAGTACTGATAAAAGAGATCATTGGACTCATCAGAAATGCTACAAAATCTGTAGACCAGCTGCCCGAAGCGGTCATTGTCAAAGCCTGAGAAGTGGATCATACTCCCAGGCATCATTTTGATGGTCGGGCTGATTCCCAGCTCCATGTATTTCCTTTTGTGGGGACGCTTGAGCTCAAGAACAGCATAATCATAATCCAGGGCAATATCCTCCGAGACACCCTTGAACCAGCCTTTTGGGATGTGTGTGCTCTTCACTCTGGTCCACTGGAAGGAGGGCATGCCATCTGAACTCCCCTGCTTCCTCTCAGATCTCCTATGCTTTCTCCCTCCACCTCTGGACCGTCGCCTTAGTCCTGTGGCAGCTTCAGGATCCTCTTGGGTCTCAGGGGCTTCTCTCCTGCTTCTTTTAGCACCTTTGCGTTTCCTGCCCTCACCTCTGGACTTTGTCTTCATCAAGCCCACCCTCAGCCTTCTGCTGCCTTTAACATAGTCCTTGCCATCATGCAGACAGTGGGCAGCTGTGAGCACGTGCTTGGGAGAAATGAGAATACCGCTGCAGCCAGTAGAGATCTTCACAGCTGTATTGAACGGAAAGTTGGTCATAAACCGCTTGTCGTAGATGCTGAACCTACTGTCTGTTCCATATATCTGCCTCTTCTTTCTCGAAGACCTACGTGTCGTGGTGTTTCCAGCTGGATCGAGCGTCAATCCGAGGACATTCACTTCAGTCAGGGTCCGCGTGCCATTTTCAAAGACAGTCTCGTAAGATAAGAGGTCCTTCAGGTCAGACAAGCTGGGCACCGGCAATTTCCTTTGACATTCAATTCCACATACGCTGTTCAGCTCTAAGTTGGGTTTTGCTTCAAATTTAGGGCTGTCAAGGGAGAAAGTTCTCTCACTCACAATCTGGGGAATCTTCTTTAAATGCCAAGTAAAATCTTGTTCAGTAACTGTTCCATTAGTGAGACCCAATGTAGGCATGAAAAATATGAACAGCAATAACATGTGCTCCATTTTGTCTATTTTTTTTCTGAAACAAGACAGAGAGAGTTGAAAATACGCAGCTGAAATACACACAATTATCTTAGTATCTAAAAATGCACAGTCATGCAATACTAGCACTGACATCAGTGGAACAGAATTTAACATTCTGCTCGAAATAGAAATGCCTCAAATATTCCCTCTGCTGCCTCTGACACTCCCAACAGTCCCTAGTGAGATGGGTGCAGACCAGTCAGCCAGCATCCACGCTGAGCTACCTACTGGGAGGTGAACAGCGCTGAGTTTTACCAGCTTTTCCCTCAGTGGTGGCAGTAATCTCAGTCATCTCACTCTGTAGAGCAGCCTAGGAAATTCCTATACTGTGGGAACGGAATTGTCTTTTAAGATTCTGCTTCTCTTCTCTAGCTACTGGTTATAAGTAGAACATGCGAGAATATTATCAACACATTAAAAAGTCATTTAAAAGTTGGCGTGCACTCAGAGATGGATGGATGGATTCCGTTAGGAAACCAGACCAATTTCATCCTTTCATGTAATGTCCAAAAAGTAGCAGCTTTAAATGACCTAAAAGTCACCAATTTTTCTGCCCTAGTCATCCAGCTAAGATCTGTGAAACTTCATGCTGTTTTAAAGGTCATTTTTCTAATTGTTCCCCTGAGGAACCTACTTAGAAAGATCTCTTTTCCAAAGTTTAAAGTTCCAAAGACCAAAGGAGCAATCTGGGCACCTACAGGAGGCAGCCAATAGCATATTGGATACCTTCTGCTGTTGCTGCTCTAAGTCTCCCTCAAAACCTCATTCATTTCCTTTCTGTAGGCATCTCAGCCTCCCTCAGGATGCGAGAGAATTTCAAAATCCAGGGTTGGAAGGACAGAAAGGTGAGAGAAGTAGAAGGTTGTTGGTCTAGAGGAGTCTCCTGGTGATAGGCACACAGGAATGCCCAGCCAAGTAGGAGGGAGGAGTCTGCTGACTCACGACATGCCTTTTCCCTGCAGGATCCCACAAAGGCTGCAGGAACTGTGCAGTCTGTGTCTTATGGTCACATGTGGAAAGCCCCACCTAGATGGGGTGATACACCACACAAAGAGCTAATACTTCTTCAAATCCGAAAGACAAAAACCGATATTATTCTCGTCTGTTGTTGGGAAACATGCAGGAAGAATGTAAAATTGTTAGAAGTCTGTGGCAGAGCCAGAAACTGAACCCAGAGCTCTTGATTCTGAGCTCAAGACAGTACTGAAAAGACCATTTTTCTGCCTTGGCAGGAGTGATGTCAGTGGCATTAAGTGACCGCTGCCACTGGGAAAGCTGCACTCCATTCTCATATCCTTTATTCCAATTACATGGAAACCTCAGCTGTGTAGAAAGAAAGCGCCTATGATTAAACTTTAAAAGCCAAGCAATTCAAGGGTATGTATGTGGTTAAGCTTTCTGGTTTACATTGAAATGGCAGCGTAAATCAGGGCAAAGACAACTGCTTTCCTCTTCTTGAGCTTTGTTTAGAATAACACGAGTAAAACCATACATAGAAATAACCTGGTTACAGGCTAGCTAAAGATATGGCATGCAAAAGAGAGGAGCACGTATGGAACATGGAAAAAGAAGTGTTAACCTCACTTTAAAAGCCATACAACGGACCAACAACTCCTAAGATTTTGAGGCACCTTCACCATTCAGACACAGCACTTGGCTGTAAGAGGCAACAACGATCCCTTTTTATCTAGCTAAACACTTTGGCTCAACCACAGCTTGTTGATTCTGACGCCAAATTCAGAGCGTAGTTTCGTGTTAGCGTCATTTTTGATGCTTTTCACCCTAGCCTGCATGGAATGTTGATTTTGACCTGGAGTTTACCGACTTGGACGTACTCAAACCCTGACTTTAAAGCAGCCAGCTAAGGTTTTGGAGACCTATGCACTCTTATAAGACATCTGGAGATTATAGTGATTCACAGGCCTAAGCTCTGGGGCATATGCAGTCATACTAAAAGATATTTGAAGGTCTGAAAGCGGAGCAGAGTCATCCCAGTAGCAAGACTTTGCAGGGAGACGGCATTTGGCAGTACCAGTAGGGGTTACTGGTATAGCAGAAATGCACATATTTAAACATTGATGCTTATATACAGCATTACTTCCAAAGTACTGTTTTGGTTATTGCTTAATTACTACTAAATTTGAAGAGGAATGATGATTTCAAATATTTATGGATAAATTATAAGGTGTCAAAACAAAGAAATAATATGATGAGAACATAGGAATAGCTTTCCTGGCCTGATTAAAGGTCTGCCTAGCCTCAAATGCTGTTCCCGATACTGGCCAAATGCAGATGCCTAAGGCAGAGCACATGAACAGGGCAACCATATATGCCCATCCTCCCTCATAATATCTTAATTTATAGCCACTTGCACCTCACGGACTTTAAACCAGAGGTAGTTTCTGAAGTGTGAATAAACCTCTGTGGATTTCTTTTCCACCAAGCTGCCCAGTCTTCCCTTGAACCCCACAGAATCTTGTATCCACAATGCTCCACTCTGAGGCGTTCCACTGCTTAACCACATGTTGTATGGGAAGCATCTCCTTTTCCTCATCTTAAGCCTACCACAGACCAGTGTGATTTGACGATCAACCATGTGATACTCATGTGGAAAAGCTGGGTTTGATTTGCTGTGTCCTAATAGAGCTATTGAAGAGATACAAGGTATTAAGAAATTCACTTCTTCCATCAGGCTTGGGAATGTATTTTTTAGGTTCTTTTCCTAAAATGCTCCTCCTTTTCTCAGCTCTTCTTCAGAATCTGGGTAGTTGATCTTCTTCTGCAGCTGAATTCTGTGAGCCCTAAGAGAAGTTAATTCACTAACTGCTGGTTCACAGAGAATGTCTTAGAGGTGCCTGTGTTTATACCATTCCACGGAGATGGCTGAAGTCTTCCCAGCTGTACCCACGACCAACTTTGCTTTGTATAGAGAAATTCTGCAAGCAATGGGCAGAGTACTGTGCCTCCCTTCAGCCACTCTTTAGAAAGAAGAAGGAAAAAACCAAACATGCAACCCTGAATAGATGCATCGGAGCCTCCTGTTTGAAACCCTATACTCAAGCGCTCCCTACTTACAAAGACAGTCTTGGACGCCAAGGTTTCCATCAATTATAATGAACCGCTTGTTGTTTGTAATGAACCGACAGGACAACTACACTTCAGCAGAACTGGATGAAGTCCAAGCCAAGGAGCTTGATGGAAATGGTAATGCTCATCAGAGCGGTCCCACTAGGCAGCACTGTCATTTACAGCCAGGCACTCAGGCTCTGTTTACTAACCCAAACTCTTCTGCTTAAGCAAGGCCAGCATCAAGCGCAAAGTGAACAGTTGCTATGGCCCAGCATGGGCTGCTGGCGTGGGGGAACACAGGGATTTCTGTTGCCAGACAGTGGGGATGGAAACGCGTTGACGGCCACAAAGACGCCATTGTAGGGTGAGAGAAGGGGAGAGAGAATACAGCCTCCAGAGCAAGGAGGAAAGGCCCAGAGAAGGCTACAAGCTGGAAGGAAGAAAAGATCCTCAAAATCTTACTGATACTTTGTGCTACGCTGTTCTCTGCTCTTCCTCCAAACCCCAAGCTCTGCCCTCTCCTTTTCTCTACTCTTTCACCATACAAATTTTGGGTTGGCTTACAGTAATTAGAAGCCTTCGGTCAGCTCTGCCCTTATGGCAGGATGAATGGCTTCAGACAGAAGAAGATGGAAACTAGAAAGTGAAAAGAGAGTGTTCTGGCCATGTGGAAATGCCAAAATTCTCCCTCTGGTTTCCAAGCCCAGCAGATAACTGCAAGGTTTGGTGGCATTCCAGCAGCGGTGTGTACGTACAAAAGCATTTTCAGCTCTTCTTCAACACCAAACCTCTCTTCATTCACTGAAGATACCCCTGTCCTACCTTTTCAGGACATCCCTTCAGTATCTTGTCCGTATAACCTGTCTGACTCCAGCAGAATGCATCCCAAAGCGCTTCTGTTCAGCCTACCCCAGGCAGTTTACCTGTCAGCGTAGCTCAGACCAAAGAAAAGCTGTGTCCCACTGCCTCTCAGTGTTTTATCTTGGTCTTTTCAGAGCAGCCTGAGGTCTGCTTCTCATTGTAGGAAAGTCAGCACATTTCGATTTAGACTTGCAGAAGTTTACATGCAGTTTTCAGACCATAAAAGATGAGAAGCTGCAACACTAAGCAACTCTTTTAAGTCCTTTTGGCCTTACTCTTGAACTGGTCTGGAAGCTGGAACTGACCGTCCGACTCGGACAAAGCAGAAGAGAACAGATTTTGGAAATCTCTGGAAGCAGCCATCACCGTATCCCTGCCCACCACTGCCCTCTTCGCTCCTCTGGATGTGTTTGCTCTGTGGAGGGGTGGATTTCATCTGCCACTCTCACTTCGGAAAAAAGAAGAACAACCAACCGAAAAAAAAAACAACAACAAAAACCCACTCTGCATCTCCTGGTTTTCACAAGATTTAAGGTGCTCTGGTAGCAATGAAAAGAATGAAATTAACACGTCTTTTTGAAAGCTCATGCAGGTTTCTGAAATCACACCGAAAAAAAAAAAAAATGAACGGCAATGAAGGAAAGGCAATGAAGGAAAGGGCTTCACCTCGAGCCCGGGGTTCCCATTTCCCGGCCGGGGGCAGCAGGACCCCCGGGTATCCCGGTGCCGGCGGCCGCTGGGTGGCGCGCCCGGACAGCGGCACGGCAGGCTCGGACCGGCCCGGATCGGCTCGGATCAGCACGGCACGGCTCAGACCGGCCCGGATCGGATGAGCGAGGCACGGCTCCGCTCAGGAGCAAGCGGAACAGGACGAGCGCTCTGCAGCTGGAGCCCAGCCGGCTCACCCCTGGCCGCGAAGCTCTGGCCCAGCCCGCCCCGCTCTCCTCCTCCCCTCCGGGACGTGCGGAGACCCTCAGCGCCCGCAGTGCCCCCCGGGGGCACACCGTGCCTGGGCTGCGGGGGCACCGGCCGAGAAGCAGCTCTTCTTCGCCCGCTCCGCTCCTGCTCACCGTTCCCATGCACTGACCGCACCGAGGTCCGGTGTTCCCCTGGCAGGAGCGGCGGACGTGGCGAGGAAGGCTCTCGCTTCGGAGCTCTCCACACCCCCCCGGCCCCGCTTTCGGACTCCGGAGGCTCCGCTCCTCCGCGCCCGACCTGGCGGAGCTCCCTTCCCCACTGCCGTCCGCCCGCGGGACGCCGCGGCACGGCTCTCTGCGATCGCCAGCTCCATCTGCTCCCGGCAGTGACGGAATCTGGATAAAATTAGCGTCGTCCCCAAAAGGCGAGCAGGAACGGCAGCGCGAACACAGCGGGGGTGAAGCAGAATTAAAGGAGAGGTCGCTCGGAAACGCGGAGAGGCTCCGTGCCCTCTGCCCACGGGCGGCACAGCCGAAGCTGGGACACAGCGGTGCTGTCAGGAGCCCGCGGCCCCTCACCTCCAGCGGGCACGGGGCACCTGCACGGCCCCACGCCCGGCGGCCCCCGCCCGCTGCCGGCCCGGCCCGGCCGTGCCCCCCATACCTGG
>WBMW01000664.1:1893281-1928017 GCA_013396635.1 Penelope pileata
CGCCTCCCGCGCAGCCCCTGGGGCGGCCCGGCCCCGCTGTCAGCGCCTCAGAGGCCGGGAGAAGCGTCTCGCTCCTTCTCTCGTCCCTCTTCACCCCTCTCTTTCGGACATCTCTTTCTGCCCCGGCACAGAGACCTCCCAGAGCCCGGCTGGTCGTAGAGAGATCCCAGCATGGGGCCGGGGCACTGGGGCCTTGTTGCCCCTCTCCTCACCCCATCCCAAGGCCTTTGAGCCCCTCGGTTGCAGGTTTCTGCCCCGTGTCACAGTGTGGGGACAGCAAGAGCTCCTGGAGAGCCAGCTGGCTGCCGTGGCCCCGCCCTACAAGCCTGTACTCCTGAATCACTCCAGCACAATGTAGATGTGCCACATGCAGAAATTCATTTATTAAGGAGTTTTGCAAGTGCTTAATGGAGTCGTTTCGCTGAGCTCATCTGCTGACAGCTCCCGCTCCATGATGGCCCACTTGGTTTGCCGAAATTGGCAGGAAATGTGTGGCATTGCTGGAGATCAAACAGATCTCCAGAGCGCTGTTTCGTGTCTCAAGCATACGAATATCCTTCCTTTCAACAACTTAGCTTCTGAAACTTAGTGAAACTGATTATGTAAATAGGTTAGAAGTAAGGCACCAGCTAGGAACTGCAGCCAACAGCTTCAGCTGTTGGGGTTGATTTCTTCAAAATGTGAATGTTCTTGCAGTTCTGCTTGTTCTGCTGTTTGCGCAGACAACTTAAAACCAAAGTGTAATGGTAATTATTTGTGCACCTGAGAAAATGAGCTGAAGAATTCCTAATTTACTTGACAAGGAGAGATAGAAACCCACGTTACCAGGTAGTTAGGTTCTGGAAGGAATTTCCTCAACATAAGGGCTTCTACACTGGCTCAGGCCAAAGGCTTTTTAGAACAGAAACCAATGAAGGAGCATTAGTGCAGGGTAAGACCATATGGTATTCCTCTTGAGCGCTTTCCCTACCAGCAATATATCAGGCTCTGAGGTTTTCTGGGGCATATGTACTTTCTATGCACACAGTAATCTTTGCCTTCCCTTAAGCCTATGCAGACCTTTAGTGCCCACAACGGACTGTGGTGGCAAGCTCCACAGGTCAACCAAGCATCGTGCTGAAAGCTGTCTCTGTGTATTTTCAGCCTTGCTACTGCTAGATCACTTGCTCTTTACCAGAAGAGACACTCTTTACATGCCACACCTCAATGTACATCTCTCCATCATACGCCCTGTAGCCACTCTCCCACCCTGAAGGATTCTAGCTAAGTTAGCTGTGTTTTACGTGAAAATAATTCAGTTTTTCCATCCTGCTGCTGACACACAGGCACCAGAGCAACATCCAAGGGATGATGGGGCCAAACACTTCTTGGCAGTGGCAAGTACAAAACAAGGAGCAACAGCCACGTGCATTGGGCAGCTGCGTTGGGTGGGAGCTGCAGCTTGGGAGGTTCAGCTTGGTCATCAGAGTTTCTTTACCAAAAGGGTCATGCTGCAGCACTGGCACAGGGTGTGCAGAGAGGTTGTGGAATCACTGTCGTTTGTGGTTTCCAGCGCTCAGCTAGACGGAGCCAGAGCTGACCTGATCCAGTGCTGGCAGTAGTGCTGCGTCAAGTGGCAGCCCAGTCTGGGTGACCTGCAGAGGTCCCTCTCAACCAATATTTCCATGACTACCTCAAGATGCAAGCAAACTATGATCTCTGTGGCAGCACAAAAATGTTCTCTGTTCTGTTCTCTATTGATTTCCCAACACTTGCTAGCCTTTTTTTTTTTTTGAGCAGATGTTGATCACCATGCTGATGTTCCCATGGAACTGTTTTCAAAACTCCAGAACTCCCCTGAGAAGCAGCAACCAGATGACCTGCGTTTTCATATGTGAAGCAAGGATCGCTTCTACCCATGTGCATCACTTTGCATTTATCTACATCCATCTATGTACTTTATCTGCTCCATCTACCATTCTACTGCTCAGTCATTCCCTTCCACAAACTTTCCTGCAGTTCTTCAAGGCTGACTCTTTGTCTTTTTTAACCTAATAAGTTGGTAGCCTCACCAGACTTCACGACCCAACCACTCATCCTTTTTCCAGATGATTTATGAGCAGAATAGTGCAGGGCACAGCAGGTTGTTATAACTAAACTGACATCTCTACAAAAATTAGTTGCTTAATACTATAATTTGTTTCCCTTTTTTTAGAAAATCAGGTTAGCAGGTTTGTTTTGTTGTCAGGGTGATGGGACCAGTGTGCTCAAGCTGTGTCACCCCACTCTGTCCTGCTTTCTGAATCTGCTGCAGGTTAGTTCACGCTTTCTTTTTTTACTTGAAAAACTGGCTAATAATAATAGATTTTATTCCTGCTTTCCCATTACTATCTCATCTCAGGTAACACTCAGTGAAAGTTCTCAGGATAAATGAAAAGTCTGTAAAAACTGTTTTGGAAAACGTAAACAGTATTAATGAACATAACCCATAGTTGTGCGTTCTTTTTTCTTTTTCATTTTTAACCAGGTTCTTGATTACTGTTTCATTACTAATATTTTATTTCTTGCAATAGTAAGATTATACATTTTGTATAATTCTCAGTACAAATGCAGATTTTTTGGGGAGGGGAAAGTAATTATCGCGTTAAAATGTACCTCAAAATAACTGAAGTTTGTAAAAAGACATGAAGAATATATATTTCAGTGTAGTGACTCTTAAGAAACACACTGTATAATATACATGGTGGGACTGCAAAAATATAATTGTTGGAAAAGTTCCAGCATGCTAATTTTATCCTTCAGAAGTAATTTTACCTCATTAGAAGATTAGTGCGCCCTTATGATATTTTTACATGTTCCAAAAATAAGTTTGACATCATCTACCAATGGAGAGACATTCACTTGGAACTGAGCTTTGAAAGACTGATGCCTAAAAAAAAAAAGAGACAGTGAAAATGAAAAGCAAATTGGCATTAACATCAAGAATCTGCTGACTTCTATGAAAACTTCCCCATGCATCTATGAAGAAAATAAAGTAAGTCTTTACCATCAGATTCACAGATCTGTAATATTCCTAGCTGAAAGGAGATAATCCACAAAATGAGCCACAAAATGTTTCCAGATAGGATTCTCTTGGATTTTTTTTGCACGTAGAAATCTGAGATAGGAGCTTGAACTTTCCATTTGGGCAGCGTGCACAGGGCGTGGATGCACCGGCTGCCCCCAGAACACTGTCTGGCCTTACAAATGCATTGTGCTATCATGCAGGTTTTGCATACATATGGATAATTTTGGATCGCAGCAAGAAAACGTCTTGTCCACAAGCTCAGAATTTTACTCCATTTTACTCCATTATGCCACAGCAGAAAGAAACACCTACCCACAAAGTGCTTTTTCACATACGCGTCATAGGAAGAGAAAACAGATGTGCACCTTGGGAAAACAAAACAAAACAAAGGTTCGTGAATGTCAAAAAAGAATACAAATGCCTATAACCAAATTAAAAGTTCAGAGCACAGTTCCTAGCCATATTCAATGAGTAGCAGTTAAGTCAGCTTTACTCTCTTCCTTTTATTCTGTCCCTCCTGTACTCATGTGTAGCTGTACGCCCTATTCCAAAACAAGTGATTGCTTGGATAGTGCAGGTAAATCCCTTTCCTTCTCACTTTAATTCTCAAGCTACATCTGGATACTCTTCCAGTTCAGCTGAGAGCACGTTTTAAGTCCTTTCTGCTTTTCTTGTCCCAAGAAGACTATGTTTATGAGCTCTAACACTTTTCCAGTCCCCAGCCATTACACTTGCGATCTCTCATTGGCTCATGATGAATGGTTGTGAGATAATTCCTACTGCTTTCAGAACAAAGGGATGTGAAATACAATAGATCTTTCTTACTGGATCAAGAATGGTCTCCATGGCAGTGCCTCTTCTGTGGCAGCTTGTTGCCACAGAAGCCCTTTTGTTATGTGGACCAGTTGGGCTTGGTTATTGTGCTGCTCGGAGGTTCCTGTGACACAGCGCTGACCGGTTAGGCTAAGACATTGAATGAAACAGACCTCTGTTCGAGACCCTGGCATTGAGGATATGGAATATACGTAAGAACTGCAATAAATTGCTTCATTTCTGAAGAGTGCACGCAGCGAGGACAAAGAGGACCACAACGGCATCACTAGCTCAGGAGAATTCTGCGTAGACCGATGATGGACTAGCACAGTGCAGGCTGGAGAGACAGGTTGGTTTGGGTGGGTTTAGTTGGGTGTAGGCGTACAGGAGAGTATGGTGCCAGAAACAAGGATGTTAGCAATGAATGCAACGCCATCAGCACAAGAACTAACAGATGAAAAATAAACAGGCGGGATGTGAAACTTGGGGCATGCGTTTGTGACAGGTTTTCACAGTGTGAGTCTATGAACTACACATATGGTTAAATAGAGACCAGGGGAAAAAGTAAAACAGAAAATAACACAAAACAAACAAAACAAAACAAAAACAAAACAAAACAACCCGAACACTATCACTTTGTAGTAATGCAAACAAAAAACGTCCCATTTCTGAGCTAAAACTATGTCAAGTTTGCGGTGAAATCAAGAGGATGCTTTCTTCGGAGAAGCAGCAAGCAAAAACAAATGTGGCAATGTAAAAGCATATGACTCACAGGAGACGGAGTGTGAGTTAAAAGCCCAGCCACCAGCTAAGTCCTGCCTTCCCTAGTTTTCACTCCCCCCAGAACAGCAGCTAAAAAGGAAGCTGGACAAGCTCATTGCTCTGAGATTCATATGGTCAGTAGAAGAGCACAGTTAGCTGTTCACTCATCATTGATGAAAGAGCCATACCTAAAATTCTCACCTGGTATGTTGCATCATGGAGATTATATACATACATACAGTGAACATTTTCCTTGCGGAAAATTTCCATAAGGAGAAGTATTTTGGGAGATGTGTCTTTTGGCAAATATTTTATTCACCCAATGTGTTGGCAGTTTTCAGGCAGGTACTATTAGGGGGGTAAAAAAAAAAAAAGAAAAGAAAGAAAACAAAAACAACCAGTGCTTTTGTGAGCATACTACTTTGAAGCAAGTAGTTTCCTCTAGTTGACAGTCCTGTTCTACTGGAAAATACAGTGAACTGTAGATGGTAAACAGAGTACTATGATGTGCATAAATGACATTTTGATGTGAGGACAAAAGAAGTGCATGACCAGAGTCTGAGAAGTTTGGAAAAACACCTGACTTTGCCTGGCTAAAGCTGAGTGCTCCCCAGGCCTCTAGATTGCTTTAATGGAAACAGCATACTGCAGAGGAAAATTAATAGAGTGATGTTGACATGTTAGATAAAGTAAGATTTTTAGCTACCACCATCATGATTGACCCAACAGATTAGAAAGGGATTCCAGGGAAAGAAGAACTGGCGAGGGACATTGTGCCTAATCTCATTATTTAAACCAGCAGAGAGTTGGTGGGAGTGAAACACACATCTTGAAAGATTGAGAATTCAGAAGAATTAACAGAAACACATTACCTGAGGAAAGCCGACGTTTGGCATAAAACTGAGTGTCCATGGTACCTGCCGACAGAATAGTGAAGCACTCTTCTTCTGGAAGCACAGTCAAAGGAGGAAAATGAGCATTAATAGAAACCCCATTTTCAAAGCTCAAAGAATAAAAGAAAAAATAACAAAAAAAGAGATGTTGGCCTTAATCTAAGAGTAATAAGAAATATTGCCTTTACTTGTGTGAGGCCAGTGTTAACTGAAGGTGACCATAAAGCATTTACTGCCATCATAAAGAAGCCCAGGAGAGTACAAGATTAATTTTTCAGCTACCACTGCATGATTTATGGACTGAATATAAACCTGAGGAAAAAAAACACACCTTAAAGAACCATTTACTTAACCACATTCCAGAACAGTATTGCATCAAAAGACAAATCTGACTGTTTATTCCTAGTAAACTGTAGGTATGAAGTAAGAGTCGAAGAAAACCTGGTGATACCATTTTCACATTCCATTCACAACCCTAAAATAGCTGGATGTTTCTGCTAAAATTATTAAGAGTCTAATAGCTAGCGATGTTGAGATTTATAAGGTTACATTTTAGACTTCAAGCTTAATATTCCACTGAAATGAACATAGGCATTTTATACTTCTCAGAGCCGTAATTACTATCTGCAAGCCTAGGAAAACAACACTGGAGTAATTGCCAAAATCCATGGTGAACACAGCATCGGGTTTGCCAAGAATGCCTTCTGCTGTCCAGAGCGTGTTAAACGAACATTATCTTTGGGTCTCTGCAGCTGGCAGGAGAAACCTACGGCCAAACAACATCCAGGACATATTTGTAATGCTTCCATCTTCTGCTGCACATCCCACATAGATCTCTCCTGTGTCCTCTGTTCACACATTCTCACTCACCTCCACTGAGCTGGTCAGGACTCAGGCTAATAACTGAGAGGACACAGCTCACATAATATGAATATATAGAATCTTTTCTGGGGGGAGATTGAAGTACGTAAATATTCATCATTGTTCTTCCTGGCTCTAAAATCTCTGCATATTTCTAATAGTTTTAAAGGCTTCTGTAGGATTTCAGCTTGCTGCTGGAATGATTTCCACATGCTAACAGCCCAGTGAATGGTTCAACAAGGGAAAGGAAGGCTGAAATGCTTTGCCCTGATCAGAGTCCCCTTTGCACTTTCTCAGTGTCAGCTTCTGCAGCAGTATTTGCACAGAATCACATCTCCTGTCTGTCACTGTGGTCTTATGACTGCTTTAAGGATTTCCAAAGGTCATTCCCAAGATGTTACAGGCAGCAGTGTCCTCAAAGGCAACCCACAGTAAGTATGAATAGATATTGAGGGACGGCTTAGCATATATTTTTTTTCTATTTAGAAAAGCCTGACCTAAAGGTGGCCTTTGTCTTAGGCAAGCATGTCCTCAGACTGTCCTGCAACTCATCCTCTTTCACTGCCACTTGTTGCCCTCCCAGGTTCAGGCGAGGTGCGTCCTTCTGCAGTCACAGGGACTGACTGGTGCCTCTCTCACAGCACTAGCACTGTGACAGAGTCAGAAGGGGCAAGCTACTGCATGCATTTTTTTCCCCTGTAGCAGGCAAAGAACTAGCAAAATATGTTAATGGACCTGACAAAAAACGTAGAAATTAGAAAATATGTTATTGTTTTTTGAGAAGTTGCTTGAGAAAACTATAAATTTGGGGGTAAGTCTTGGAAAAACAAGGTTAACCATGGTATGAGCTGAATTTTTTGGAGAGAATATTCTGCTTCTGTTCATTCCTGCCTCAAAACTGTCTAGCAAGTTGTCAAGCTATAACGTTCATAACAAAATGCAATGCAAGCAGTGTGGAGTGGATTGCTAATGATAGTTGGCGGCTGCGGATATCAGATCCTTGCTTTCAGAGGTGTTATCTCTACCACACCAGATCATCAGGAGCACATTGGTTTCCTTATCATCCCAGCATACACAATTTTCATTTCAAATGACTTTGTGAACTACAGACATACTACAGAATCCATCTTTGGTGGCATCTTCCACAACCCTATGAATCATTTCATGCCAACGTGATATTCTTCTTTGGACTACTTGCTAGCGCAGCTGATAAGGTATGAGAGGCAAACTCAAAGCCCAAATAAGACAGTGGAAGGACTTTTTTTTCACTTCACAAGCCTTTGTATTTGGTCTCAAGAGAGAAGACTGATGGTGGAGATTTATTATCCACACAGATTCTCTTCCTGTACTCATTAAAATTTTTGCTTCTGATGATCTCTCTAGCTCACAGTCTCCCTTGCATACTTTAATGGTAATAAAGCAAAACAGATGCAAGAAGATTGACTTTTTCATGCAAGTTAAAATAAATGGAAAATTGTAGCCCCAACTTGTAACGGAAAACTGATACTCATCTTAAGAATTGTCACTCATCCACATACTTCTGCTCGGCCAAGATTTTTAAACTAACAACTAACAACTGCACATGACTCAGTTACCAAATCCTCATTAGCAGTACGCATAGCCAAAACTCCCTCAGATGGAGTTTGTCTGCCTCTTGTATTTGTATAGACCTCACCTTGTTTTCAGCAGAGGCAAATACTTACACACATTCAGATTATTACCAGAAGTTGTGAAACTTCTCACTGGATAATCCTCTATCACAGCAAGAATGAACTATGTGTCTTCAGCAGTTTCTTGTGCCTCTCCATTTTGTTTTTGTGACGATGCTGATTATTATGGTGCTGACTCCTCTCTCTGCTTACAACAACATCCAGTATCCTCCAGCCACTAAATGTGTGAGCAAGAACCATTATCCTTCAACTGCTTCTGCTGTTGGATCTCAGCTCTCTATTTCAGTTCAGAAGAAGCCTCTCTTTTTAATTCATGATGCTCCTTCATGTCCTTCCATAAAGCTCTCCCCTTCTGTGATGCCTATAGGATACTTACCACACTTAGGCTATTGATGGGCTGCAACCAACCACACTGACCATTACCATTTTGTTACCTCTCTGTAGTGTCCTTTCTGCCCATATCCCCTTTAAGATCTGTATCAGTGGGTGACTGTGGAGTCCCAGTTTAGGATGTAGATTCTATAAGCAGTAATAGCACAAATAAAAAATTAATTTTTGCAGCAGGAGATGAAACACAGACATGCACACACATTACTTCAGTCTCCACAATACTGTTTTTGGAGAGACTTAAGTACATTTAGCTACTTTGTTTGTGCCAGTAGCTGTTCTGTTTTAATCGTAATGACTGGCAGCACACTGCTGCAGCAGCAGCTCTGCATTTCCACTTGAAAATCTCAATTTTAGCAATTCATGAACTGTCCATAAAAAAATATCCTCTGTTGAAAATTGGCACTAAAGCTGCAGTCTGTAAGCAGTTCCTATTTACACCTATTTAGCTAGTTCAGAAATTTTATCTAAGAACACAAAAGATAACACTGCAGTTCCAGAAAGCATTCTTTCATTTTTCCGTGCTCAGAACTGACTTTGATGACATTGTTCTGTATTTCAGTTACTTATAATGTGGACTTCTAAAAATGTAATTCCTTTACTGTGTATCAGCTTCATACTTCCTTGCCCTTTCATAGTGCTGAGTAGCTGTAGGAAGCCACTGGCTGCAGTCACATAGATTGGGGGAAGAAATACAGAATGCCAAAAAGCATATGGAAATGCCCGTCCCTTTCATTTACTTTGGCAGATACATGCTGAAGACTATATGCCTAATTTACAGGCTCACTACAGAACAAAATGGTTTTTGCCTTCCAAGTTAAATAAGCACCTAGCCAGGAGAAAGGCTTCCCAGTTGCTAACAACAGAATAAACAGAAGGGAGTCCTCGGTGACACTGTAGAACTCTTCCAGAGAGTGAGGTTCCCAAGACAGTGAGCTCCTCTCTCAGTTCGCTTTTAATTCCTCCTTCCAGTTCATTTCCTTTATTATCCACCCTGATAGGGCCTTACAGTCTGTAGGCTTTTACTCCAGCCGGTGCTGGGCTGTACGACCCTTGCAGTGGCTGAGTGAACCTACAGAGGCCTTAGGGTCTCAAGCAGTCCTTCTGCACCTTTCCTGCCAGATCTGCCAAATCACAGGGCAGGAGACAAAAAGCAAAGGCCCAGGCTTGACTTGCATTCAGCACATGACCACCAGATGCTGAATTTTTCCATGGTTGGATACGTTTGGCCGAGGACTAAGGTGTTTGCTTTGCTACCTGGAACTTGCTGCAAGTCTGAATGGGGATGTGGCAGCTAGCAGTATTTAGGAAGGAGACATATACCCTGTAACATCATAAATGTAATACCCAACAAAGCTCATGAAGCAATTTATTAGAACTTCCCAAGCTGTGTGGTTACAGAGGCCTATACGGGAATAACTGCTGTCCACGTGCTGGCATAACTGTGCATATAAATGGAGCATTGCGCACAATACATGTGTGCATTTGCAAAGACCAAATAATGCAGGTGTATCCTTTCTGCAATATTGCTCAGTGCTTAATTGAACTAATTCATTTGATTAACTTGAGTACCCTGTGACAGTGAAGTGCACTGCTTGCTCCATGTGAGTGATATAGCGACTAAACAAGACAACGTAAAGGATCAAATTTCAAGACAAAATTCACCACAACCCTCTCATTATTTTTAAATTATGTGTACAAGCAGAGCTCACCAAAATGCAATGATGTGTGCAAATTGAGTGGAGGACACACCAACTTCTGCACAGGAAAATTCCCCTAGGGCAGTAGACTGCTCGTCCAGACTATTCTCCGGGCTACAGAAAGCCAAGGTTTTTAAGCAACTCTTAGCAATTTGATAATTCATGACTATGACTCCAAGGTTAAAATCACAGAAAATAAAATCCAAAGGGAATTAAAACAAAAAGAAGGGGCAAACACAGCGTCTGAATTTTTCTTATGTACATTAGCACATTCATACTTTGTGGAGTTCAGCAAATTGCATTCCTGCTTAGTCGTGTTATTATCTTAACTCTCAAATATTCAATTAATATTTTCCTGAACAGGATTCATTAGAAAAATATGATGATATTCCCAGAGTATTATCCTGACTTCTTTTTTTGCTTTTTTTCTTCTTTTACTTGCCAGAAAGCATTGGAAACAAATTCAGTTCCACTGACTAATCTCTTTGTAGTAAAACATACAGAATCACAGTGGGTTAGTCTCCATTTATTAATTCTAGAATGGATCTTTTTTGAGGTGACTCCAAGAAAATTTCTCGTTTCACAAGACGTTCCTATTTTGCTTCAATGAATGATTTGACTTCTAACATATAATTGCAAAAATACATAGAACTAATGAATAATTGCAAAAATATATAGAACTAATGAATTACTGCCATGAATCATTAAAATAGTGAAATACTGTTGAATAAAGATTTTAATGTGTAGAGTTAGCCAAACTTTTTTTTTTTCATTATTCAAGCCCATTCAGCTATTCAAAAAATAAAACAGTTCTCTTTAACATTCGCAAAAAGCAAATTCCATTACTTGGTGATAAGCAAGCATTAAAAAACTGAAAACGTCACTAAGACTTAAAGTACTAAAAATGTTGATAGACTATGTAGGACTTAAGATAATTTTTAAAATCAAGGTTGAAATTGGTATTGAATGAGAAGTTCAGTGCGTTAAAAATATGGTGTGGTTAGGCTGTCACTTGAACAGATCAGCAAGTTTAGAAATGTGGCTATCAAATCATGGTAGGTAAATGAGCAATTACTTCTTATTAACCCTACGATCAATATGATATTGGTTTAATCTAAACCTTCTCCTTCATCTTTCATTCGCAGCTAAAACGCCTTGCACAGTACAATGGAACAGCTACCCAGGTTGATTTTAGGTCCAAGTTACATTTATGAACCAAAGAGATAAAATGAATTTAGCTAGTCTTAAAAAAGCACAACCGTTTCTTAAATTTCAGACTCAGTGCTGTCAACAATTGTTTCTTAAGTCTTGTCTTACTATTGAAAATAGATACTTTCGCCACAGACAATGCATGTGCACAGCTCCGATAACCATATTATCTACCCTGGGCATTTCTGCCCCTTATGGGCTTCACAAGCTCAGAGAAATAGCTGCAAACCTCATTGCAAGTCTTTCATTCACCTCAGAAGCATTTTATGTTCTCTGAACACACTGGAAATCGGCCAAACAAACCCACTATCAATTGCTCTGTTGCAGTACCAGGCATAACAACTAAGGGATAATATATGGAGCCTCACAAATCTTTACACAGTAGGGTTTATACCAAATAAATAAGAAAGAATTAATAGCAAAGATCTGTTTTTACATTTTATCAACATTAAAATAAAACAGTCATTAAAGCATATGCCAAGGAAAAATTCTCATTCGAGCCATTTTTCTCACAGCGCATTGTTATCATAGCTGTCAGTTTTCCAGTGCATTCTTTAGAAATGAAATTGCCCAGGGATTGAAATCATGGTAGCTTTAGCATCAAAGCATATGAGCCTGTATTATTTATATAGCTACAGCGTGTCATAAGCCACAGTTCCCATGAAACTTTAAAATAAGCAATCCAATGCTATCATAATGTGTTTCTTGAAATAAATTGTGTGTGGCCTTCATTGAAAAATTAATGACAGATCTCCTCCCATTTTTTTGCCTGTTTTCTTAGAACTGTAATGCATTTAGTGTATCAAAATCAATGTAGAGGAAAACGCACTACCAGGATAAGACTCCTCACTGTTCATTCCAGTCACTGTTCACAGTTCACAGTCTACTGTTTCACTACAAACTAAACCTTAAGCCTAAACCCGATACATATCCTTTTTATTTATTTATTTCAGCTAGGACAGGGCCACAGTACAAGTACAAACTCTTTTCCTCAGTATATTCCCAGGTATTCAATTTTGATTTATTTCTGAGTGATACAGACACTGACTACATCAAGATTGCCAATATATCCTACACAAATTTCCTTTATCTTTCATTAAATTCATTGACTTTTTAATTTTTTTCAGAAATTATATTTAGCAATGGAAGAAGTGACTCAGCCTACAAGTTCACAGTATTCTGTAGCTTTGTCCAGTTCATCTGTTTTAGAGTGAGAAGAGTATCTGCTTTCACTCTCTAGGAGCTATCAAAGGAAACTTTATTAAAGACAAGGATGTCGAGTGATGCACATGGGGCAAAAGAGAGGTATTTTGTAAGACTCCTAAGGATCAATGCAGAGCAATAGGCTTTTGGGCTCTGCATGTGTAGAAACCTATAGGTGGAGACTAGAAAGATTAGCTTGAACGGCTAAAGGTACCTTTTTGGATTGACTTCATAGATGCCAGACTATTCAGTGACTAAATTTAGATGAGATAAATTCCATTCTCAGTATGGTGTCAATTTGACAGTGCACTTAATCATGACCTATTTTATAACAGCTGTCTACCACTGATGAAAATTAAAGAAACGACACACATCAGTACAGGTCAGGGGCTGACCTGTTGGAGAGGAGCTCTGTGGAGAAGGACCTGGGTGTCCTGGTGGACAACAAGTTGGCCATGAGCCAGCAGTGTGCCCTGGTGGTCAAGAAGGCCAATGGGATCCTGGGGTGCATTAAAAAGAGCGTGGCCAGCAGGTCGAGGGAGGTGAACCTCCCCCTCTGCTCTGCCCTGGTCAGGCCTCAGCTGGAGTACTGTGTCCAGTTCTGGGCTCCTCAGTTCAAGAAAGATGGAACTACTGGAGGGAGTCCAGCGGAGGGCCACCAAAGTGATAAAGGGCCAGGAGCATCCTCCCTTATGAGGAAAAGGCTGAGAGACCTGGGTCTGTTCAGCCTGGAGAAGAGCAGACTCAGAGAGGATCTTATCAATGCTTATAAATATCTAAAGAGTGAGAATCAAGTGGATGGGGCCAGGCTCTTTTCAGCGGTGCCCAGTGACAGGACAAGGGGCAATGGACACAAACTGGAACACAGGAAGTTCCATACAAACATGAGGAAAAACTTCTTTATTGTGAAGGTAACAGAGCGCTGGAACAGGCTGCCCAGAGAAGTTGTGGAGTCTCCTCTGGAGTTATTCAAAATGTACCCGCATGCTTTTCTGTACAAGCTGCTGTAGGGAACGTGCTTTATCTCTTCCAGCCCCTGCAATTCTGTGGTTCTGTGATATGTATTTTTTCTAGATCATGGTTATGTAAAAAAATGAGGATAAATCTGAACTGATCTTTTTTTTTTTAAATTATATCAAAATTTTAGAATTAGAAGATTCATTAAGTGGAGGAAAAAAAATAAGCATCAAGGTAAGGAAATGGCTGCAAATCCCTTTTTAAAATATTAAAGTCCAGAGATTTCTGGGTTAAAGTATGGAAGTTCAGGTTTTGTGCTACTAAAATTATCCTTTTTTTTTTAATTATTTTTTTTATTTTTTTGGATACTTCAGCCATTAAACATTTCTGAAAATGGGAACTTTAATCCAGATCCTTACATAAAATACCTTGTAGAATCTGTCTCTCCAAGAGTTTTATGGGAAGACAGGATCCACATATCTTTTACAATCTTTGCCACATATTTTTAACCTTGACACTAAATCTCCCACAATAAATGCACCTAAAATATTTTCATCCTGGTTTCCCATGCCACTGTTTTACATTTCTCCTGCTGGTAAAAAGGAGCTGATCAAGAGGAGATAAATTCCAGTACTTGAGAGGTGGCTGCTTACGCAAATTCCTTTCTCCACTGTATCAGTTACAGAGAAAAGTGAAATGTCAGTGTTCTGTGCTGTCACACTCCTTATCAAGCCATGTATCCAAATTTATTGCAAGAACATTGAATTTTGAACTTTTATACTTGAGGGCTCAAAAAAAAAAGTATTTGAAAGCTCAAATGGATTTACAGAAATGGCAGGACTTCTTTCTTTTTTTTTTACCAATATTTCTCATGTTATTTTTGTATTTCTTTTGCTTCCTTCCATTTCACACTGCTCTGGAATTCCAGTACAAGATAATCCTATGCACAAAAGAAAAACAGAAGTGAGACTATTGTAACTTTTTCAGATGTTACACTGCAGACTATGAAAGGTCTATATAAACTTCAGAAATGTCCCAAAATCCAGCTGCTAACAAAAAAGAAAATTAAATGGCAATCGTTATTTTATAGGCCTGTCCAGTCATCTCCTGATTTTGGAGAATGTAAAAAATCCACATAAATGTCATTCATGTTTCACCAGTTCTTACAGAAAAGAGTGATAGTGGGATTAAATAAAGAAATCTGGAAGATATTCTTACTTTAGACTTTACCTAGGCAAAACATTTCTTCTTTTTATCATTTCACCGATACAAGCTAAGGCTTGACTTGTTCACAAATAAACTGTCAGATCTTCATGCTATAACAACAGATATACCATAGATGAAAAACAGACACAAAATGAGTATGCTCAGGGATTTTCATGAGCTGTTTTAACCATGTAAGTGCTTTACATGTTAACAATTTCTTTAGTTGCCTGTGTGAATAAGCATTTACAGTCAAAACTAGAACTGTAAGTTCAGGTTTCAAATGAAAACAGGATTGGTTTTGATCTGAATTTGGAACATCTTCATATTCTTACTTTATCAGGCTATCAAACTTCTCAGAATAACAAATGATTTGAAATTACATGTTTTCATAATTAAGGGCAGAAGCAGAATACCATCTATAACATTTCCAAAATTATGATTTTAATTTTAGTGAACTAACTGGTTATAATTCTGTTAATAGCTCCAGAAATTCTGGCAGAGATGTCAATCTTAGTAATAAAGGTATAGTAATTCAATAGAAAAATTACATCAGCAAATTAATAGCCTTTACAAGTTTGCCAAGTAAAACTGTGGCTAACGAAATGAGATACTGGATCCAAGCAGCACAGTCTGGTGCAAGGGAGCCAGAGAAAACTAACGGGCCTGAGAGTCTGTGCCTGAGGATATGGACAGGATTAGCCAAGGCTGATGAAGAGAAGGCGTGCCTGCTTGAGAGGAGGAGGGAGGAAATTCCCCCTTGGCTCTTCTCCCCCAGAAGAGAGAGGGCTGCTGGTATTGGAAGTCTTTGTCATGTTGTTTTGCATTAGAGGCTGCTAGGCTCTGTGGCTTGTGGAGGAACAAGTGCGAGGATGTAGCTCTGTGCATGGTTGGCATTAAGTCTGTGCCAGAAGGGAAGGACATGGATGGCTGGTGCAAAGGGCAAGCAGAGAGTCAGGGAACCTGAGCACCTGAAGGGAGAGAGAGCACTCCAGCAGCCTGGTGCTTGGTTGTGAGACAGTGTCATGCAGTGAAGAAAACAGCCAAATTCCCACTTAGTATAGCAAGAGCAAGTTTTACTGAATTACTTTTGCCTTTAGCTGTTTGCTTATCTACCTTTAATGTTGCATGCTGCATTCTCAAGTCCAGGCACCTGGGAAAATAAATGATTTGTTTTCTCAGGGAATTTTTCTGAAGTTAGATCATAAACTTCCCTGGCAATTTAGCTCATGAAGATGATATATGAATACTGATGTGTTAGGTTTCTCTGACCGGAGAAGAGATAGAATTACCTGGGGAAGAAATGGGAAAGGTTACCACTGGTACCTAAGTGGCTCTCTCTGAGCTCCTGTGAGATCTTCCATTTCTAAAAGTAGCCAGAGTCCAGCATGGAAGAAGAAGGAATGGGGAAGAAGAGTTTTTGAAGATTTCCTCTCTCAGTAAACCCTTTATCTTAAATTCTCCTAACATAAGCTACATCTAACAAAGGTCTTCAGGAACAAAGTAGGTTTGCAGATGTACTAAGGTAGTCAACAAGTAAATTAAAAATGTGCACCACTATGAAAATCTGCAAAAGTATACAATAAGTGTGAAAGATACTGAGTGACTAGGTAATAAAATGGCAGATAAAATCCTGTGGAGATTACTGTAAGGTGATATGTACAAGAAGAAATAATTTCAGTGATGGACCCCAAGCTGGTTTGAAATCGTACCATATACATAGGTACTTCTATGAATATATCATCTAGGTGTTGAGCAGCTGTCAAAGCAGACAGAAGGTTAGGCATTATTAGGAGAGAATAGAGGAAGAAAAAGTGTACTATGCCACAATAAAATAAAGATGTCCCAGCATCCTGAAAACCTTGTGCAATTCTCTTCATCCATCTCTGAAATGATGTAGTCAACAATGGAATGGCAACAGAGAGGGTGGAAAGTATGAAAAGGTTTCATGCAAGAAAATGGACAATTCATTCTGGAACGCAGTTGATCTAGAAGAACAAGATGAAGGTTTATAAAATCCCAAGTGGTTTGGAGACAGGAAATAGAGGATAGGGAATGATTTTTCTTTCTTTTCCAAAACAGGAGACATTCAAAGAAGCTAGCAGTTGACAGGTTCAAAATAAAGAAAAGTACTTTTACAAGCATACATATTCAACCTGTAGATCTCCTCGCTACATAACGTTCTAGATGCCAAAAGCTCACATAAATCAGAAGTGGTTTGGACAAATTCATGCAAGCAAAATCTGTTCCAGGCTTTTAATGTAAACGGAGCACCACTAAATCAAATTCACCACGTCTAACTCAGTTGGCTCCTGAGCCAGAATTCAGGAGAGTATACTGGGAAAAGTCACAACAATGTTTGCGAGAAGCCACTTGTGGTTGTTTGCTAGTTTGTTTGTTTTAACCTAGATTGGCTTTTACCAGCAGCAGAAGAGAGACAGAGAGCATGGTTTCCTTACAGTGGAAGATGTGTGTCAACATATTTTAGGCATAAAAACACCTCACTCAATGGAGATATGAGAATTGAGACAGGTGATCTCAGTGAGTTTTCTCAAAAAATGAAACAAGCTGTGTAACAAGACCAGCACTGTGCACTCTGGAAAGAGACCACATCATTTTTCTACAGAAGGCACAGTAGCTGATGAGGTCTTCTGAATCTTGAAGATACAGTTGCAACAGAAGCAACCATTTGTCATATTTCTTTAAACATGAAAAGTTGCCTGTATCTCTTTAGTGTATATTATGACATGAACTCAGGGGAATTTGCCTCCAGGCAGTTGGCTCCTTGCCATCAGTCCTCAAAAACTGTAATTCTCTGAGGGGTGCACAATAGCATTTCAGTTGAACACCAGTGCTTGTTTCTTCTGCATCCTTTTGTTCAGCTTCCTGAGCTGCAGGAAACTGTCTCTGCTCTTCAAATATTGAATGTGCTCAATATTCGCATTTGGAGATTGTATTTGGAGCTGAGTGGGTCCTCGGTCTGACCCTGCTCAGTTGTTCTAATGCTTTTATTTGTCTAAGTGCTTTCCTGTGTGATAGAATCCAGAGACCTGAATTAAAGGATTTTCTCCTTATGCAGTTCCACTACAACTTATGAAAACCTTGCGAGCTCACCTAATTTTTGGAGTGCATTTGGGTCAAGATGGAGATGGAAGACTCCCTCCCACCTGAGGCCTATTTGAGTCCTCTTCTTAGGATCCGGAACTTGAAGGAACACAAAAGTACTCTCTGACCTCCCTGGCTTTAGAATATCACAGAATCACAGAAGTGTAGGGGTTGGAAGGGACCTCAAGAGATCATCGAGTGCAACCCCCCTGCCAAAGCAGGTTCCCATGTTGCAACAGTTTCAATCTCCAGTCCAGCTAGTCAAGTGTTCTTTTGAGACATGGAAGATGTGGAAGACACCATCAAGCCTTACCAGGCTGAGAAGGGCGGTGAGCCCAAGGCTCCCCATTAACTCATAGCTGCTGTAACCATAAGATGCTGCTAGTGGCTGCAATTCACTTCTGCTTGTGAGAATTAACTGAAGCCCTCTATTATTTTATCTCTGATAATGATGAGAATTATCAAGGAAAGATTGGGGAAATAAAAATAAATAAATATACATACCTCAGAGCAAGTTGCCTGAATGAGACCAACAGCAATGCAGGGATTACCTGCATGGTTTCTATGAAAGGAACATGGTTTGGTTTTTTGTCAGATAAACTGAAGGCTTAATGTACTTATGCTGACTGTACCATAATCTGCGTGTCTTTCCCATCCACTAAAGAGAAACTGGAAAAAATCTTGGATATTGGGGTTACAGCCTCTGCGCTGAAGGAGTCAATGGTAAAGCTGTATTGTCCTTAATGGAAGCTAGAAATGATTCAGAATGTTGGGCTGTAAGGCTTATTATCACTTAATCTTCCTACTTCATCGTGGCCAGAAACCAAGCAATACCTTTTCTTTAAAGTTTGGAAGTTAAACTAAAATGCTGAGGTCTGCCAAAATATATAGAACACAAACGATTAATATCTACATGAGGTGCCTAATAAATACGGAATATATGAACACTTCATATATAAATCTGACACTTCAGACATAATTCTGCATAATGAGATTTTTTGAAAGAATTTCTTTACATTTGCAATGCTGCACGTTCTGCTGTTGATCCTGTTGAATCCTGTTGACAAAGCAATATCATTATCAAGTTAAAACAGTCAGCAAGTGGCTTAAATCAGTCACCAGTAGGTGCTTCCTACACAACTGTGAAGTGAAAAATATTGCCAATACAAACAATTTAAGAAAGTGCAGTGTTTAAAAAATTCTATGTCAAAATTATTGCAGTATTATTTACATTAAAACTGGAAATACAAAAGCTTGGCACTTGCAACTCATCAGATTTGTATCAAGAATTAATTCCTTAATTCAATCCTGTAGCAAAGCAATAGTCAGTATACAATTAGTACTTATGGCATCAGTTTTCACTTGTACTTTAGAAAGTCAGCATTTCACTTAGTGGTTAACTTCAGAATCTTTTTCTATTGCATCGGCTCTTTGTCAAAAAAAAAAAGTGAGAATTAAAAATATCCTTTTCAAGCATTCAACAAATTCATTTTGTTCAAGGTTTAAGGGGAAAACACTGTAAGTTACTGGAAAATGAAGAGATGATTAAATAAAAATATTGAGAAATAAAATATCTAATGGTCTGTTCAACATGTACACTTATAGTTACGCTTTTCCTAAGAAGCCAAGGCATGTGCAGAAAACTGGGGAGAGTCTATAGAGCTCTTGAGCATGGAGTTTTTTGTATTCCATGTTCAGCTTCCCCAGCGACTCTGTGTGCTTATGCCAGCTCACCTTGTAATAATGTTCTTGAACATGTTATAAAATGAAAGGCCTTTATCTTTAAGGACCTTAAGGCAGGGACTGTATCTGGAGTGTTTCCCCTCTCCATTTGAAAAAAAAAAATGCATCACCAAGAATTTTAGCCACTATTGTAATACAAATCAATTACAACACCTCCCTTGTACAAAGCCCAGGCTGAATACACCAAATCACGCTCTAGCTCTTAAGTATAGCATGCACCCACATATTCTCCGACTGCTGGTTCTTCAGACTGCTGACTGCCACCCTGGGTTTAATCACAGGAGGGATCCAGCACAACTGTGGGGTGGTGTGTGGAGTCTGTATCCCAGCGAGCTAGGTCTGAGCTGCACCTCCTGGCATTGCTACTATTCTACAGCTACTTACTTTCTTCACTGCTGCTACAAAATACATTACAATCCAGGTGCTGCTATGTTCTGAAGTGGTTTTGTAAGTAGTTTTACACTCATTTGTCAAATAAATGAACCTGGCACATTCCTTAATACCTTTTTTTTTCTTTCTTTCTTTCTTTCTTTTTTTTTTTTTTTAAGCAATTGTAAATCATTCTCCATCAGTCAAAAGTAATTCTTGATGCTCTGCTGGACTTTAATCAAATATTATAACTAGTGATACTGAAACCAGAGTAGGATTTCAAATCACTTCAGATTATCAGGATCACATTGCAAAGGCCTTCTGGTCATGTGCCTGAAGATCACACTTACAAAATGTCTTCTTACCAGCTCTGAGCCTTATCTTCCAACTGGGTAACCAAAACTAAGCCATACATCTCTGAGCTGTCCCACTTAAGCTTGAAAGAATACGGGGGTCAACGTGTACAAATATGATTACAGGGCCAGAAGTTTCAGAAAGGAAAGGGTTACCCACCAGAATGACCTAGGGCACTTCATGCAGCTCTTAGAGCTGCCTTTCAGAGAGCTTTTCCAGACACTCAACCGGTTTCACTCTTCCTGGGCAGATCTGAAAAATGACTGGTGAGTGTAGCATTGCTAGACTTTGTTATCAGATGCAAATAATGAGGATTTGCTAGTATCACATTGCACTGGGAAAATGTGATAGGATAACAGAAATGAAATGTGGGATTAGGTAGATAGGAGACAAGTGCCATCACCTCAGAATAGTTTGTAAACAATCTTTGCAACATCAGTGTTAGTAAATAATCTTGCACATCACTTCCTAAGAAATAAACACTAACACAGCACTGTATTCTGCCTTAACAACTTCAGTGCTCTTTGGATATTCTTGCTTTTCATTCCAGCTATGGAAGTATGCTGCTCGGGCCTGTGCCACGGCAGCACAAAACGTGTCAGTGAGCGCAGTCAGTGCAGGCTGCTTCACGCCCATCTTTATTATTTAAGTATATGCTAGTTACACGAGTGACTCCAGGGGAAACAGAGAAAAGACAAGGGGCTCCTCTTGCTCTTTGCAGCTTGCTGGGAATGGCTCAGGCTTCCAACCTGGACTTCAGCTGGCTGAAGCGGGGCATGCCTTATGCATTAGGTAAGGGTGTGGGAGGGTGGAATAATATATTATTGTTTAAACAAACGGTCACATTTAAAATTAATTTTCCTTTTTCACAATGAAATATATTAGAAAAACACTTGAGCACCAGTTAGGTGATGACAATCTTCTCCTTTCCTGAAAAGCTGCCCCCCTCCATGTACCACACAAGCTACAGGGACACAGTGAAGTCCTTCTTTCCTTTAAGGTGACAGGACACAACTTCAGCCACTCCAGTGTGACAAAACACTGCCTAGAGAAACACAGCAACTCCAGGCTGATCTGAGCTGATATACTGTACGTGCACACAACCACACTGACCTCAATTAATTAAACTAGAAGGTAAATTTTGGAATATAAAACTTCTGTAGAATATTTTGTGTATAGTCTACGCTGGCACACTTTGAAACAAAGCAAAGCCAGTTTACACACTTGAAATTGTTTGTCATTCCCCACAGTTCACCGATTAAGCTGCTACGCAAGTCCTTGTCTTCCAGGAAAAGGTTTGCTCTTTGTTATTGCTGCAGTAAGTCCAGATGTGAACCAAGGTTTTCATTGTTTTTCTGTGCAGCTCACATGCCTCAATGTTCCTAATTCAAAAATAATTAAGGATTTATTAGCTATGTTTTTAGTGCACCGGGACAAATTCCCAGTTCATTACTGCTGATGAAAAAATAATAAAGTTTAAATGTGGTCTATATACTGTTAGATTATTTTAACTACTAATTTATTTTTATTAATAATTTATTTGTATTATTGAAGATTTACACAGATATATACCTCTTTTCATAATCTTAGCATAATTACAGAGCAAAGCGGATGGGATATTGTAAACTGAGCTAACTTCAGGGCTCCCCAGTTTAGAACAATCATCTTTCTCTTGCCAGATAAACACAACAGGAAGAACAGATTAACTCCTTTATCTGGGACACATTCTCTGACAGGGGCAAAGAATAGATGACCCTTCTTGGAGCAGATCTTTATCCGGAAAGCGCTAGACACTGATCTTAGTCCAGCAGCAAAGTATCCAAAGACTTTGATGAACAAGGGCAGAAATCTCAGCACCTGGCAGGAGGGAGCTTGCAGCAAGTGAGAGATAGGATCGACACTGCTAGAAATGAGCAGGCTGTTACGCTACATGGCTCAGTTAATAATGGAAAAAAGACCAAATATAAAGGAAGATTTAAAGTCTTTACTTCATGCAGTCTTTCAAATACATCTACAGTACCTTGGAATCTGGATCATCAGCCCACTTGAGAGAAATTATTTTGAGATATCAAATTTTTTTAGAAAGTACAGTGAAAGCTCATCACTCTACAAACTGGTACAAATGCCACCTATGAGTGTAAAGGAGAAGATTCATTAGTTATACCTATGCAACATGCTGTACCTGAACCCTAAAAGAAATTCTAGACCTGCCACACATTATTGAGGAGTTTGGGGTGCAAAGGGAATGGGGGCAGTGAGAGCCACTACAAAGCTGACCAGCTGCAGAGCTGGTGGTTAAAAGCTCTGACAACTGGTAACAACTTTAGGATACAAATATACCTACCATGTCAGCACCGGTATGAAGAGATTATATGAATTGCCAGAAAGGAATAGTACAGAAATGTGAGATATACAGTTGTAGAGTGGAACCATGAGAGCAGGTAAGGGATATATTGTTCATTCACAATATCTTTCATATATAAAACACAACATCGTTTCTTAAGAATACACTGCAGTAAGTTCTATGAAAAAAAATGTGTGGCCAAAGGAAACAAGCCATGGCTGAGATAGCACTTCCATTTTCTTTCTTTTAAACTTCAAAATTAAATTCTAGCATGAAATAGCTCATGATTATTAGACCAGGAAATCATTTACTTTCTTTACAAAGCCATAGCTGAACATAAAAAGGGTTCCTGGATAACTGCTTTCTGCATTCAGATACATTCAAATTGTGTGGTGTTTTAAACTCTAAACATGTCTGATTGTATATAACCCTCAGTAAGGAATGTGCACTTTGGTGCATACGAAAATATTGGTTGAGACAAAGACGTTTGATATACTGCACATGCACCATTCATTAATTTTCCCTGACAATTTACATGCATAGCTGTTGGGTTATCCAAATATAAACTTGCACATACCCTGAGAGCTTGGAAGGTTCACACCCTTTTTAAATCCAGGCAACCTTTCTTCCCTGCCTAATTCCCGTTAGACCTCTATGCAGTGCTTGCCAGAAGGCTGAAGCTCAGCAGGTGTGGTCTTTCTGTAAATTTTCCCCAGTGGAAGTTTAATGGGAACCTCTTGCACATATAAAAATGTAATATTCACCCAAATATTTGCAGGATTGGGACCTTGGTTTGAAAACACTGTGGGGCGGGGACTATGTCCTGACTCCAGATCACAGTCCTACATGCCACAAAACCAAACAAAAACCCCGAACAGTCATCAAAATATTCCCTACAAAAGCTGCTAAATCATTTAAAGGCATAGTTCTAGAAGAGCCATAAGGCCATTTTGCAAACCAGAGGAAATTCTTGGTGCTCAGCACTTTGCATGGTGGGCACTTTTTTTACTCTGTATATTGTTTCACAACATGACAGTAGAAATGTGCAGCTACGTGTGTTTCCAGATAGGTGTCATGAAGACTGTTCGCTTCATCTTTACAAAGTACTTGGAGATTAAATGTTAAGCAAAGGATGTGTGTTACTGAAATATGCACCCTCATTGCAACGTTGTGTTGTCAGATTCATTATGACATATTATTATAGTGCTGCTCTTATGACACAAAGATTAAGTTTCTCACAGCTTATGCTTTTGACTCAACCACAACGTGTTCTTATGGCTATTACTAAGCACAAAAAAAGGTTTGGTGACAGCAACCACTTTGTACCATTTGAATTCTTTGGAAGACGAATTGTTTAAGGAGGACTTACAACCGACATCTCACAATGCGGGGAAGTTACCCTCCTTCCCTTACAGCTCAGCAGTTTTCTCAAAGCACCAAGTCTAGACTTAGCGCATGGCCCACAAAGCTGGTTCTTACAACAACAATTCCTTTATTCTGATTCAGTCGTAATATATTTCTTGCAGGAAAGAAATCAAGTTAGCTCACTTTTGAGGTATACATATCAGAGAAGTTAAAGCAAGTTTGTAGTATAACCTAATTGCAAGGAAAAGTCCATAATCAATTACAAGAGTAAGAATTACAGAGAAAGATGTTGCCTACTCAGATATCTATTTTATGGATGCACAGTGAGGACCCTGACCTCCTGCCTTCTGCCGAACTCCTTTCCAGTCCTAAATCTCACTAGTTAACCTATCTGCATCACACAGTGAGAAAAATTAAATATGAGGACTCTTGCACTGGAAGTAATCAATTTTTTCATTCTTGTGACAAAAGGGAAAAAAAATCTTTAGGTGGCTGCTTTATGGGGCAAGGTCTTTCACTTAATGATGGAGAAATGCTGTTTCACGGGATAAAGAATACTGGCATTTCTCTTTAATGTGTTAATGGTACCAGTTAAACCTCTTTTTGGTTTTCACATGTTCAAATCCACCACCTGGAGTCTGCATTACCAAGGATAATTACATACTAAACCTTATATGTCTACATTAACATTTTTCAGCATCTCAGATATCCCCCAGTTTCTGGCCACACTTATTGTGTTAACTGGAATTGCTTTGGGACCTGTATGCATTGCAAGAACTGTCCTTCTTTGTCCTTTATATAGACGTAATTTAAGACACTTTTCAGAACTCTTCGTGTTCCATTTTTTATATTTGATTATTTCCACTTTTACTAAGGTGTAAACAAGGAAACTCTGTTATAAGCTCCTCCTGCTTAAGCAGAATACAGTAGGATCACTCTGTTATACTGACATTAAATGACTTGTTAATCCGTAAGTGTCTGAGCAGTTGATTATTGCAGAGGTAAGTTGCCACTGTGCTCCGAAGTGTAACTATGTGCAATTTGTACACGTCTCCTGCAATCCAGATTAGTATTGGCCAATCAACCATCAGAACTGCTGTGGCAACAGCGGTTTTGTGGTTTGACCAGAAACCATAGGCATCAGAAATATGATAACTTTTCTGGCTTTCAACAAGCTGGGAGCTCACAGTTTGTAGGCAATGCTAATAATGCTTGTACCCATAGTCCAGGTGCCTCAAATAATGGCACCATCAGCACTTTTTTTGCCATAATGACAAGCTCCTGAGAACTGTTCCAAGAACTGCAGAAAAGGTGCATGGTGTCAGGATAATGAGAAACTCTTATCTTTTCTAATTCATGAAGCTATGTCCTTGTGCCAGAGAGTTTGGTGAAACAAAGTCCAACTGTACATGCACAATTACAGGAGGGAGGTGGGGTGAGATGCAGTTTCAAAAGTCCTCACAATACCAAGTGAGCTAACGAAATGGTAGATTAAATATTTAATCCCAGTAATACTCACACACATTGAATTGCTCTAATTTACTTAAGACCACATAGGAAAGAGGCCACAGAGTCATCGTAGACCATTCTCTGAAAATTAGCACAGACTTTTACAGGCAGTAAAAGTGAATAGAGTTTCAGAAATTATTTATACTTATAAATGGAAAACTAAAGGCAGAATGTCAATGTGTCATATAGTTAGACACAGTACACCTGCATCTTAGACACAACGTGCATTAGCAGCCATCTCAAATCCAAAGGTTTTTAGCATAGGTGAAAGGTAAGGATTACTTATCATTTCTCATATTACAAAAGAAGGGGTCATCCAAAATGTTATCTGGCAAGAGCTGAGAACACACAATGTTCTCAAACAACACACTGTCAAACAATACATTATTAATTATGAAACACAGCTCATCAGGATATCATGTAGGGCAAAGCACAGGGATTCAAAGAAGAATTAGACAAAATCCATGGCTATTGGTTGTAGCAGTCTGATGGTAAACTCTGGCTTAGGAAGTCCCTAGTCCTTGTAATTTATTGCCATGAACTGAGAGTGTTTTTGCATGCTGTAGTTTTGGGGTTCTGTGGCTGTAGACCTGACACTGTGGTCCCAGCTAGGCTGAGCCCAAGCAGCTCATCATGAAAAGAGGCTTTTGGTGCTCCCATTTTGGTAATAACAGAGTGACAGAAGATGGTATCAGTCTTTAATGTTGGCATGTAACAGTGTGAGAGCTTAAAGGCTCATCTTACTGGCACTCTGTTTCACCAGTACTTCTGCTGTTCTCTTTCTCCTAGCAGTGCCTTCCCTCTGAAGTGCATTGAATGAAATACATGGAGGTGGACTTTACTGAAAATAAGTAGCATTCTGTTTTTAATGGGGATATAGAAGCTCTGACTAATTACATGTGGGAAATCCATGGTGTGAACATTCCCTGAAGAGTTACAAGGACTCTATAACCAGGAATGGTAGGATAGGTTAACAAGTACTGGTTTGTAGGTTTTAGACATACTGCTTTCTTCTGCTTTGATTAAACCATTTGAGGGTTGTCTGCTTGGTTTTTTCTTTACTTATGAGATTGTTTTTAACATAAACGGTTCGAGACATGTAATAAGAAGTCTCACCTTGCTTCTTACAAGAATAAATCAACAAAACAGCTCATAAACTTAAGCAAGAAGATCCGATTATTTGCCAGGTAAGATATCTGGTGCTGCACAGTGATGTTATTCTCAGTCCTCTCCATGTTATCTATGTAGAATTTCCCATTGAGTCATAGTTCTCCCCAGAGCTCATTTATAGCACAAATTTACTTTTTTTTTTTTTCAGTAATGTTTCCTGAAATAAATAAACTGTGTCCTTCAACTGTTTCTTGTGGTTAATTATGTTAACTGGGACAGCTATTCTTTAGACATTTTATAAAACACTGAAACTCTCATCTGAACTAGGCCACTAACTAATTGCTATGCACAGGCAACAACACCACATTATTTCTGAAATCCTGTCACCATTGTCCTGCAGCTGAAAATCTACAGTAACGGTGAATTACCTTGTGCAAAACTGCTTTAAATCAGAAAATCTGCTGCTTAAATAAATTCTGTTATTTCCTTTCTTTGTCATGACAGAAAATGGTACTAAACATTTGTACAAATTAGATTTCAGCAGGAATTATCTTAACATTGTGAAAGCGCATAATGCTACTTGGAGAATACCGTCAATACTCAAAATGACTGAGCTAGTTCATCTTCAAAATACTGTCTTATAAATGTACTGCATCCTTTTGGATTTTTGGTCTGGCATGTTATTGTTTTATGTGGAGGAATATAGATGGCTCTTTATTAAGGATTTAGAGTATGCATAACCACTGCACAAAAGCTATACTATCCAGATCTCTGAGGGCCCACGCAGAGCTATATAGAATAGTTCTTTAGGGACAAGACAAACAGGTCTGTTAGTGAATGAATTCATGAGCCATTGACTGCTACTACCTGAGTAACCATGAGGTTGAGAATGACATCAAAAGTGGTTTGAGAGGAACGTTCCTCTTTATCCTCTGGTGAAGTGGGAACTGAAAAGAATCATCTCTGAAGACTACCTCTAAGCACTTACTTCAAATGTTCCCTTCTAGGCTGTAAGCTTGGTAAGATTATAAGTAACGTTATTTTTTTCTTAAGTGTTGTGCTCATGCTGAAGTTTTCTAGGCCTTTTAGAGCCACTAACAAACCAGGCATCATTGACAGGGATGCCCGTAGTTTCCCTGTATCTGGTCTATGGATTCTTGTTAAAGCAGGGTGCCATTCTTTGCACTGGAAAGTAGTAGTTCATTATCTCGAAAACTTTTGCCTCCTTTTTCTTCCCTGCTGATTTAAACTTTTAATTGGTCTTGTCTAAATGATTTGTACGTAAAAAACCTAAGCATGGCTGGAATCTCATGCACTAAACCTCCAGTGCTTTGGCAAGTGAACTGCATGTAATGGACCCCACACAGCTTCCCATGCATAAGGAAGGGTTCCTGATGAACTGAGGATTGTGCTTGAGCCTATGCCAACATTTTTGTGAGAAGGTTTGTTTTCAACATTGCTAATGATTTGGAAAACAAAATGGACTTTGTGGGACAATCTCCAAAATACTTATGGTAATTAGCACATGTGGAAAAGAAAAAAGCCTTTAACAGGCTCACCAAATCATCTGTCCTTGCATAGGAGAGGAAGTAGTTAAGAGCATTTCTAAGCATGCTTTGTTAGTTGCTAAACCATTAAAATTACTGTGCCAGACATAAGGATGGTGAAAATGGAAGCGAAGGAAAAAACAAACATCAGAAATGCACTCACTAATACTATTCCAAAATTTTCCTAAAGGTGTTAAAGTAATTTGGAATTACGCCTGTAATTGGCAGAGCTGGAAGTATTCACCACATTTTTATAAACAATGGATGGAGACTCACAGAATTACCACTCTTATTGCTGGAACATACATCTGATACAGTAATTTAAGTAAAAATGCTGTTTGGGACCTTTTTCTAAATCCTATTATTCCTAGCAAGACAGTGAACTCCCAGTATTAAGATACAAATCATACAATAAAGTCACAGCAATTTCGTTTTGGCATTGAATAACCCTCAATTCCAAATTCATTGTTAGTGCAGCTAAAATGAAGCCAAAACAAATTTCTTCCAAGACACTTAACAAAACACTCAAAAAATTTTAATTCTAGTAATCTGAAATATTCTTCCATATTATCTCTAAAATATATGAGACGGAAGTAAGTGCACACATTGTTTTCTACATCTATGTAAAGTTTAAAATGAAGGCATTTGCATTAGCGATGAAAAGATACTAGTAACAAGATTTCACATCTTTTAGATAAGTAGGCTTGGTATTCGAGAAATAGTTGACATTCCTCATCACCAGCCAATTCAGGAAATTAATTTAAAAAGGATATTTCAAGGAAGATTGGCTTCAAACTTTTTTGTATAGTTTGAAGAGAAGGTACCTCATTTTCCACTTCTTTATGTAGGTCATTTAAGCCAGTCCAGAGTGTCTGTGTAGTCAAAACAGAAGCATTTCACATCAACTTTGAAAATCTATTATTGTTCACAATATATCTGTTCACGTGTGATTAAATGGCAACTAAGGCAGTCAATAGATAGGCCTCTGTACTTTGAATTGTTTAGAAAAAATAAATTAAATGGTAAGAGTCTTAGGAAATTGCACTATTTGTACAAATACCAGAAAAAAGTTTGGATGCTTACTTGGAGCTTCATTTATTTAAACTCCTTGGATTCCAACTCGGGCCAGAATATCTAAGAATATGCTGCCATGAAGCACATATATTTGCCTTGTGCTAGACTTATTATGAGTATGATAAGAAGGATGAGGCCTACAAGTCAAAACAGTAAAACATACTTCAGTTCTCACTCTGCCACAAGCATACTGTGTGGCACAGATGAATGGCTATACAGGCATGCAACTATTCCTCCGTGTCTTTATCCCTGCTCTCCAGTCAGCTGATGGAAGCAGTTATTTGTACTATGTCTAAGTCGAAATTCTCTCACAGTGCTTCAGCATGTCCGTCAACATATGTTAGACAAGCATGGCTTTTTTTTCTGCAATGCCTGGACTATGCAACATCAACTAATAAAAAGTACAATAAGCATTTTTACAGTTTTATTATACTTATATATTTTTAGGTATATACATGTTATACTGAAATAATTTTAATTTCCATGAATCCTGGCATCAGGTTCCAAAATTGCAGAGACTTAAAATATTTATCACCAGTTGTTGAAGTTTAGCAGTTTAATTAGATTTAAGGCATGTAGGATAACATTCCTGCAAGAAAGGATTGAAGTATTATAAAGACAGTTCTTCTGGGTAAAAATCCCACTGGCCAAGCAGATATATGTCTAAGTAGAAAAAGAGTCAGAAATAGAGGAGTGAAATCACTGAAACTTGAATTAATGAGGTGAAAAATCCTTTAGTGGCCATGATAAAATTACTGTATATGTGCCTGCATGTTCAGAGAACTTGTCATTCTCAGCACTGTACAACCCACAGAATCACAGAAAAGTCCAGGTTGGAAAGGACATCTGAAGGTGGAGATATCCAGCCTCCTGTTCAAAACCAGCCTAACCTCAAAGTGAGACGAGGTCACTCAGGGCTTTGTCTCAAGTGTTGAAAATCTTCAGTGACAAAATTCCTCGACCTCTAGGCAGCATGCTGAAGCACTCATCACCTTTCTGGTGGAAAATGTTGTCCTTAAGGCCAGTGGGAGGTTTTCTAGGTGCACCTTGCTTCTCGTCCCTGTTGTCATTGCATGCCCCATCTCTGAGAATAGCCCGGCTCTTCCTTCTGGGCAACTGTCCACCATCTTGAAGCACAGAGTGGGGCAGTGGATCCCTTGCGACCTGAGGAGATCCCCATGTGAGCTGATGTGGCAGAGCCTCATCAGTGAAGGCTCATCCTACCATCCACAGTGAAGGAGCAGGGCACGCCAGGGGCAACCGGGGACAGCGCCCTGTTCAGGTGCACTGTGGTGACAAGGCTGGTCTGAGGTCAAGCTGGGAACATGAATCAGGGTCAGGCCTGGTGAGAGTGGCCAGGGTCAGATAGAGCTCATGACTACTGAGTGAGACCATGGTGACGAGGCCAGGCTGAGGCCCCACTGCAAGGTCAGCATGCTGGCTGGTTCCATCTGGCCAGGGACCAGATTAGCAGGGCCCACAGTCAGGCACAGGTGCAGCTGTGTCAGGGCTGGGGACTGGGACAGGGACTGATGGCACAGGGGAGCTGATGTGGGGTTCTGGGCTGTAAGCTGGCTGGGGGGGGGCATGAGGAAGCTGGCGAGGGACACCACAACCTGCTAGTGCCCTCAGGGTGCTGGCACCTCAGGCATTTCAAATCTACCATCAGATTCCTCTCTCAGCTTCAGGAGTGCATTACTTAGTTTAAAGTAAAATTAAAAGCAAAAAAAAAATCCAACTCTGTGTTATAAGCAACTCTTTTAGATTATCAAAAATTATCAAAATTAAAATTAAACAAGAATGTTGCACTGCTTATGATGTTTAACTTTTTCTTCTCCTTCAGCTTCACTAAAAATGTGCTTCCCAATTATTAAGAAGTGAATTTCCTTTTCAAATTACCAAGTACAGTTGGCTTGCTAATGCTGTTGTAAAATGTTTACATAACAGAAACTTCACAAATGCTTCAGTTCTATTTTTAAATTATTAAACAATTCCTATTTTAAAGCTAACCTTGTGTTTCTGCCAAATTTGACATGATTTTGCCAACTCATTCAGACTGCAACCCCTCAGGAAAGGACATGGGGTTATATCGGACCACAAAGTGAACACGAGTTGGTGGTGCTGCACTATTGCAAAAAAAGCAAACATTTTACTGAGAAGTATAAACAGAACCGCCATTGGTAAAACACGTGAAGTAAGCCTCTCCAGTTGATTTAGGATTGGTGAGGTCTCGGCTGACGTAATGTGACCTGTCCTGAGCATCAAACAACACTTCAGGAGAATGATTAGGATGGTAAGAAGCAAAAAACTAGACTTGGGAGGGACAACTTGAAAGAATGGGAGGCTTTTGGTCTGGGTAAAAGACACGGTGGAATTCAGAGAGAGAAATCTTCCAAAATGTCTCTTTCCCGTAAAGAGGAAGAAACTTCTGTATTTATTTCCATGTTGGTTGGTAATACAGCAACTGATTTGTCTAAGTCAGGCAGGAAATACAAGTACAATCCTAGAAACACATTGTTAATGTGATGCCTTCACCAGGATGTAGGATTTCCCCTTCTCTTCTTCCAAAATCGTAGCGTTGGACATTGACTTCTCCCCAGTGCAGCATTGCAGAAGTTGGAGATCCCAGACTCTGCCATGGTTCAAACAGTGGCTTGACAGGGACCAAATCCTCTGATCAGTCACAGCCTAACAAAAGGCATCTTAAATAGCCACTTTAGCAACAGGGAAATCTTTCATTTCCTGTACATTCTCCTTACTGCTGGATTGCCAAAGCAGGTAGCGAAGTCTCATTTACAGTAGCTTTCTAACAATAGGACTATTTCAAGCAGAAAACTTTTCAAAGATCCATAGTATATCTGAGGAGATTTGACAGAAATTCATTAAACAATGAAACAGGGGAGGGGGGAACAAGCAGACTTTAAGCACATCTACTTAAGAAAAATCTTGAGCAGGAGTTAAACTGTGCCATGTGAACCTTTTGGGAAACAGGATGAGGTGCCTGCCAGAAGAAGGGCAAAGGAATTGCATTTTCTGTCAGAAATACCCTGACAATGTATGACACTTACTAATTCATCAGAATGGTGGTTAACTCTTGCAAAAATGCCTTTATTACATATGCAGCCATAACAAAAAAAATACCGCCAATTACAAAGATTTTATTAGCAATGCAGTCTTATTCTGGAATAATCACCTCTAACTGCAGATGTAACTGTTGAATAGTACCCCTTAAACCCATTTGAAACTGTTTTTGCAGTTCAAATATTGTGAAGTCCCAGATACAGTGAGTTGAGTCACTCTAAAATTCTGTACAGAGATAATAACCAAATGCTTGCTAGCAACTTTCCACACACTCTGAAATGCTGCACATTGAAGTGCTGCTTCCACCTGGCTCAAAGACACTCTGCAACTATGACATAAACACACAACAAAATTAACAGGAGGTTATAAACCCTAGCAAGAAGAAATAGCAGCACACTCAAGCAAATAGATCTCTACTAATTCTGTCTAATGCTAGAATGTTCCAGGCCAGACTTGACAGGTGAAAGGAGACAACGTTTCTTCTTCCTTTGCCTTTCCCTCAGAGCTGAAAAGAGCTGTTCCTGAAGCAGAGCTGTTCTTAAAACCCAGGGACACATGTATGGTAAGAGATGGGTATGATGTTGTTTTTATTAGTGTTTGGGCATAATGAACAGAAATTTTGGGGAAGACAGCAGGAAATTTGTATGGGAAAATCAAAACTGTAAATTGTTTCTGAAGTCTGGTTACATAAGAGGTACTACAGCCACATTAACTTCCCCTGAATTAGCTGTTCCCTTAACAGCAGGAACAAAGTGAGTCAGGACAAGTCCTTAGGGGGGGTCAGGTGTCAGACCAGGTACTCAGAGCTGTGACAGTGACTTCTGGTATAAACCAGAGAGCTTACTTCATTTTATTCTTTAACAGGCAGCGTTGCAACACTAAGACAACAATTACATCAGTACACATTGCTCTCTCTGGGACAAAGGTATCACATGTTACCATTCTCTCAGAACAGCTTCAGTGTACCCACAAAGAAAGGGAAAAAGGAAGTTTCCATTTTGCTTTCTATTTTTAGCATGACTAAGGAAGACCTGAAGGGTGAGTCTGACATCCCTGATACACCTATTTAAAGTAAAATTCAGGACTTGAGTAGGTATTGAGCTATCCAGGTCTTTGTGATTGTCAGTCAAAAAGACTCTGGGTGTGAGGTCTGTTCAACACTTTTATTAACACTGCTTTTCATAATACTTCCCGAGATGGTGGAGGCTGGGAGAGGTTTATTTACTGACTTTTCTGCTGACTAGCTAATCAAGTCTCAGGAAGCATAACTTGGAACCCTTCCAACTTCCCTTTGTTAATTAACCCCAACTGAACTTGTCGGAGCTACTTAACAGGAAAATTGGAAAAGGTCAGATTCAATGGGAGCCTTTTTTATAAAACATGAAGTTGTAGAATGGATGCGAGGCCTACAGGTTAAATACAGGGAGACAAATTTAAAATAGTTGCAGAATTCTGATGTTTGCTGCTGTTTGATGTTTAATTAATCTGCAACACATGAGTACTGGCAAAAACCTCAGTCCCTGAGTAATTCTCTAGGTATTAATTTAAAGCTGTGAAATTCCAAGGGCCACCAAAATGATCCAAGGGATGGAACACTTCCCCTATGAGGACAGGCTGAGAGCTGGGGCTGTTCAACCTGGAGAAGAGAAGGCTCTGGGGAGCCCTGATAGCGGCCTTTCAATATCTAAAGGGGGGGCTACAAGAAAGAGGGGGACAGACTTTTTAGCAGGGTCCGTGGGGACAGGACAAGGGGAATGGTTTCAAACAGAACGAGAGGATATTTAGGTTGGATATATGGAAAATGTTTTTTGCAGTAAGGGTGGTGAAGCACTGGAACAGGCTGCCCAGAGAGGTGGTGGAAGCCCCATCCCTGGAGACATTCAAGGTCAGGCTGGACCAAGCTCTGAGCACCCTGATCTAGCTGTAGGTGTCCCTGTACATTGCAGGGGAGTTGGAGCAGATGACCTTTGGAGGTCCCTTCAAACTCTAAGGATTTTATGATTCCTCCAGCATGGCTACAGCATCCATATGAAAATTATTTGTTTACATAAATGAACTTGAAAGAATAAAGCGACAGCCCTACACCACACATGTTTTATGCAGACAGTTCTAGGCCGTACTGCCACTCCGGGGAACACCCGCGCTGGGTGCTCTCTGCAGACCCCCCTCCCGTCCCTCCCAGCCATCATCCATAGCGCAGCACAGCGCGGCCCGGCCCCGGCCCCAGCCCTCGCTGGGGCGCTCCCGCTGCTGCGGGCCGTGCAGTCGATCCCCTCCGGGGAGGTTGGATTTCACCGTCTTTTAATACCATAATGAAAACGAAACTTCGCTCCCGTTCCCACGGGCAGCCCCAGCGCTCGGCCGAGGCCGGAGGAGCGCTCCGAGGCTCTGGGGTCTGCGAGCAGAGCCCCAGCACAGGCACGGGCCAGCG